>JBBMKA010048779.1:0-19852 GCA_037833695.1 Sechiopsis laciniata
AGACAAAAGTTCTTCAAATGGAGGGAGCTCTCTCCTTAAATAGACCTCTTGAAGCTCTGCCGAAAATCCGCTGACAAAACGCTGACTTTCTGCTGCTATTTAGCAGAAAATCTGCTAAACATCCTTTCCCCAATTTGCTGGCTCTGCTACTTATTTTCTGGATGTTGCAGAGTTGACTTCACGACGGTGGAAAAGATTTTTGGGGTCACGGATCTGTGCCACGCTTCCTTGGGTTAGGTATGAGCTTGATCGATCAGACGAGGCTGTCGCAACGGCGAACGTCAATTGGTCTCTTCATGTTGTCCGGGAAGCTGGGTCTTCGCTGAATCGCAGAGATTGGCCTTCGTTGAAACGAAGAGGTCTTGTCTCGCTGAATCGAAGAGATCTGCAGTAAAATACAAGCATCAAATTCGTTTGACAAGAGATAACAAGCATATTTCGCTATAGTTTTGCCTCAACTTTTATCTTCCAGGCTTTTGTTCACTATTTCACCTAACATGTTAAATGTAGCGAAATTTTATGCTTTATGATTTGAATTCAACATTTTCTTAATTAGATTTCTTAATTTAAGCTATTTTAACTATCACTAATTGAGAGTTATCACTAACTCCTGAATCTGGGGACCAATTGCTTTCATTATTGTAAGTAGATGTAGCTTGCATACCATAATAGCCATATTGTGGAAGGGGAGGGTGTGGATAGCCATAGTTAGGCTCATCTGAAACTAACCAGCACCTGGCTGAGCTTGAGGCATAAACAGGGGACCCGAGCTTTGAATACAAGGCAATTTTTAAAGTTATTTTCTTGTCTATAGTAACACGTGCTGGTTATGTGACCATCTTTGTTACAAATGGTGCAATGATATTTGTTTCTATCGCCAAAACAGTCACCGCTTCTTCCATTATTATTGTTTTGCCCACGGCCTCTGCCATTTCCGGACTTCTAATAAGAATTCCTTGACGATTCATGTTCTGACGAGCCACGATAAGGATCAGACTGTTGTTGAGCAACATTAGCTAAGGGAGTACTACCATCTGTGTTAACTAACTTGGATTAAAGACGTGTTTCATGTGTGAGTAACAGGGCCAAAACGTCTTGAACAGAATCAGAATTAAATTTTGCTGTAATAATGGATATCATTGACTCATACTCTGCTCCTAAACCAGCTAAGATGTATAGAATATGATCTTCACTGGAAATTGACTTTCCTACGACAGCCAGAGCATCAACGGCATGCTTAATTTTTGCAAAATAATTGCTCATAGAAGATTTACCTCTATTCATATTTTGAAGAGAGGATTTCAATTTCATCACTTATGCCAAGCTTCGCGAGTTGAAGATCTGGAGCAGATAGGACCAAATCTTCGATCCAATGAGCCACGAGCAGATTAATCAATCTTGCTTCTTCTATACAGTATAGGCAGAATTAGCTTGAGAAACGTCTGTAGAATCACTACGGACCTGAATCTTCTCAATCGGCAACACTGAATCAGACGCAATGTGATTATCGACAGATCATAACCTTGTAGAGTAAATTCGACTTGAAATTCCCATAGCAAGAAATTTTCATTGCTCAATTGTACTGTAGAAATCTTGTTGCCAGGATTAACAATCGTCATTGAGGAAGCTGAAGAACAAAGAAGATTAGAGGTTGTTTCCGAACTCTCCATCGAAAGAAAAAATAGTCGTTAGACACATAGCTCTGATACCATGTGATGATAATCAAACTTGCAAAGCAATATAAGGAGAAAAACCTTTGTGCTTCATTCAATATTTGAAACACATCTCAAAAGATATCCAACAGCTCTACAATGAAGAAGAAAAGAGAATTGCTACACAGAGATTAAAAAACTCCTCACACACACGCCTTCTTCACTCTACACGAAAATAAGAAAAAAATGCCCTAACAGATTTTACCCACACACTTGGGCTTCCTATTACATTAGTTTGATAACATGCCCATTACACTTGGCACGTGGGCCTAGGCTAATACTTAAATGTGTTTCTTTCCTAACAAGTATACGCAGTCGAAATTGCAGCAAGTGATAAATTCTTATTTTATCGTTCTCCATATGGATTGATGTCTATAATTAATGTTACTAACTTAAGATTCGTACAAGAAATGTAGACAATGGTTGGTTGGTTGGTTGTTTGTTTGTTTAATTAATCTACTATGCGAAATGTAAATAGGCTTAGGTGAGAATGTGAATGTAAATGATGCTGATCATGCGATATTGGTAAGATAGATTTCATGCTTCCCTATTCCTAATGACTACTTCTACAATCATTGATTTATGACAAACTCAACTTCGGCAATCATTGAGCTCAATGTAGAAAATTTAAATGGGTAGAAAAATTCTACATTGAGCTCAAATTCCATATTTGATAATATGAGGTTCCTTCTTAAATGCACTTAGTGGTAAAGAGAGTAACCTATATATAATTTAAAGATGTTGAAAACTTCTTATCTTTTCAATATAGCACAAAAGCCACAATGTGAGTATCTCTAACAAGATTTCTATTTTTGTTCATTTATATATAAATAATATTATATGTTTTTTTTTTTTTTTTTTTTTTAATAAAAACTTTAAATATAATGTATGATAAATTTTTTTAACTATTAATTTTATGTTTACAAATTTTGTTTTAGTTAAACTACCGTTGGAGATCGATGTAGCAGAGCCAGGCCTCTTGGGTTACTTTTTTTTTTAACATTAACAAATACTCGTGAATCAAATATTTATTAGCTATAAAAAAATAATAATAATAAAAAAGAAAAACCAACAAAAATTATAGTGACAATTTGTATAACCTAATAGCTATGAAGACCATGAATTAAAAGTTCAATAAATTATAAAGCAATATTTTTTTCTTTTTGAAGATAATTATAAGTATTTTTTTTAGAAAAATGCTTATAATGGTCGTTTTTCAAAAAAAAAAAAAGCTTATAATTTATCTTTTAAAAAGGAAATAAATATTACTTTATAACATTATAAGCATTTAAGTTCAAAGAACCTATTAAGTCGGAACTTATCGAGAGATTTGTTAGCCTTAAATGTGAACTTATAAGGCAAATAAAAAAGTTTAAAGATTGAAACCTATTATTCTCAAAAAAAATTAAAAAAAAAAAAAAAGAATAAAGAAACTTCATAATTTGTTTTTTTTTTTTGTTTTTTTTTTTTTTTCAAAGCAAACATAAATCAGTTTACATATTAAATGTGTTAATGATAAAAAAAATTTGTGCTTCCATTTTTCCAATCCATATTATATTAAAAAATAAATAATGTTTGGCAAAATGTCTCAAGTTTGAATTTTCTCATATTTCCTTATTTAAACCAGTAAAATTGTGGTAAGTAGCCACTCTTTAGAAACTCATTATAACTATTACCTCCATCTTTTAAAATAATTGTAAAGATCATCATCCAATTTAAATAAAATAAAAAATATTTTCATTAAATATTAATTTTTCCTTAACCAGTTGACGAATTTTCCAATTCAAATATTAAATCTTCTAAAACAAATAAAATAAAATATTGAATTCCTAAATAAGTTCTTTATTCCATATTTTTATTTTTATGAGCAAAATATCATTTTGGTCTCTGAATTTTATAAAATAAATTCCTAAACAACTATCATGTAAATTTATTTTTATGGGTTTTTTTCTTTTTTAATTTATTTTATGGGTGGTTGATTTTTATGTTGCCGTTTTTCTTTTTTAATTTATTTTTATGGGTGATTGATTTTTATGTTGCCTTTTATTAAAATGAAATAACTACACCATTTTAATATTAGTCCACCATCTTTTCTAATTTTATCTAATTTTTTTAAACAAATAAGCTCTAAATATAATTCTCTTATTTTTTACTGGAGATGGATTTGTTAAGGAATATCTTGTTGCAAGTATTTAGAATGGATTGAGTTGAGATGAGAGATAATCAAATTTTAAGGTTTATGCTTTTTTTTTTTAAATTGAAATGTACAGGTCTTAAGAGAGAGGTGAGAGAGAAGAGTGAAGAAAATGATAATAAATTTATTTTATTATTATTATTTTGCCACCTCATCTATTTTAATTAGGGTTGAATTGTTTTTCTAACCTAGGGATTACTTTTAAACTTTTTAGAAAGTTGAAGGACCAAAATTGGACTTTTGAAAGTTGAGGGACCAAAACAGAACAAAAATGATAGTTTGAGGACTAAAATTATACTTTAGAAAGTTCAGGGACAAAAATGAAATTTACATGATAGTTGAGGGACCAAAATGACATTTTACCCTATTTTTATTTATAAAAGTATCTTTTGAAAATATTAAAATTTTTTTTTTTCTTTTTGAAATTGAAAATATTAAAATTCTAAATTAGCTATTATGTATTCCATATTTAAATTTTCATAAGGATTAATTCGGTTAATTAATGTTTCATTATTGGTTATTTACTTCCTCATTTTCTATACTAATGAATCATCAAATTTAAGATTTTTGTCTATATCTATAAAAAAAAAAATGGTGGCATGTTGGTTTGATTGATTGGTTATAATCTAAATTAATTCCACTCTCACGAGTCGGCAGTAATCCAGATTTTTGCCTCTCTCTCAGCTGCCTCTTCCTTCCCTAATTTTTATCAGAAGATCAAATATTCAAACTTTCTCTTTCGTTATTTTTTTGATTTGATCTCCGGCAGCTCACAGTTCCACATCTTCAAGCAATTCATTTTACCCAAATCTAGATGTTAGCAAAACCACAAAACAACACCTATATTTCAATCAAAATAAGTCGACAAAAAAACAGCATTATAATCCAGTGAAGGAGTTGGTTTACTGTTTAAATATTGGCGAAAAGTCTTGGAGAAGACGTCAACCATAATATAAAACAAAATAAATTCTTTAAAAAAATTAATTTATAAAATTACCTATTTAAAATTTAATAGGGTTAAGATTGATGTGGGTGTTTTTTTTTTTTTTTTTTTTTAGGATTTAGATTAAGGGTTTACTAATTCCTCTTTAAAAAATTATATCAAAACGAGTTTTTTTTGTAACTATTAAATATAATTTATCATTTTTAACTACTCATTTCTAATCATTTATTTATAATTATTCAAAATAACTCTTCATTTCTAATCATTCATTTCTAACCATTCAAAATAACTCATTTTTAATCATTCATTTCTAATCATTATTTTTTAATTACTCATTCAAACAAGTTTTTTACTCTAACTCTTCTACAAAGAAAAACTACATTCAAACAAGTTTTTTTTATCACAACTCTCAATTTTTAACTATTCAAAATAATTATTCAAACTAACTTTTCATCAAAATCTCATCCAAACATCATTGAAATATGGGTAAGTTGAATTAGATATTTATCCTAATATATATATATAAATAAATAATAAAAACCTCTCCACATGCACTCGCACTCATTGATTGATTAATGCATTTATGAAATTGTTGACTTCTTAAATTGTTTTCTAGATCTTCACCATCAAATAGAAAAACAAATAAAAATAAAAAATTTAGAAAATTTGTGGAATTAAAATCCGACACCCAACATTGATATGTTTTAAAACCCTTAACCCTAAAGCCAACATATCGCCGACCATTCATGATTTTGTGTTCATATATAATGTCAATAATTTCTTCTATTTAATCTTCCTATGCATAATCTTATTGAGTTATTAAAGAATCCACATTTGGTTGTTCATTTCCCTAGTATTAATTTATTGAATTGCAATGATCTGTAATTATTTTGGCTCGAGAATTCAAGGTTGATCTTCATCAATCAATAGTTGTTTTTTTTTTGTTTGACAGACATCAATCAATGGTTGTTGGATTGAGACTAAGAGATGTTTGGATAAAGTTTTAGATGGGAGAGTTAATTTAAGCAATTATTTTAAGTAGTTAGAAATTAAGAAAATCGTTTAGATGTGATTTTTTTTGTAAAAGAATTAGAAAAAATAATTTGTTTGAATGCAAATTTAAAATAAGTAGTTATTTGAGTAGTTAAAAAAGAATAAATAAAAATGAATAGTTAAAAATAAGTTATTTTGAAAAGTTAGGAATGAATGATTTAAAATGGGTGGTTAAAAATGATGAGTTATTTTGAATAATTATAAAAGTATGATTAGAAATGAATAGTTAGAAATTAAGAGTTATTTTTAATAGTAAAAATAAGAAGTTATTTTAAGTAATTACAAAAATTCGTTTGAATGAGATTTTTTTGAGGAGCTGTTAACAAATACTCATTTTAAATTTTTTATAAATTCAACAAACAAACTCTTCTAAATGGTTTTATATTTTTGTTAATGCTTGAAAGTGTTTGTCTGTATCAAATAATAATTCGTGTTTAAAATTAGGTTTGTCTATTAACAATGTGTTTATTTTAATTTGTTTTTCTTTTAGTACTTTTTTTTGTTGAGAAAATGTTACCAGTACTTTAATCACACACACTTCTTATTCGTTTCCATAACTTTAATAATTCATATCTTTTATCTTTTAATTTGCTTAATTGATAATTCATAAGATATTGGTCGAAGTAAAAGTCACAAAATTTAGGAAAAATGGTACAAACCACCATAAACTATGACATTGTAATAATTATCATGTTTGTAATAATTACACCACTATACTTTTAATTAATCAATTTGATCAACTTTTAATTTAACTTATATATTCTGATATTTTAAAAGAAGAAATTAAATGAAGAGTCTGCAAAGTTAGTATTATTTATAGTTTTATTTATTTGTATTAAACAATTCGGGAAGGATGAGATGAAGAAGAAGATAAAGGTGGAGGAGGTAGAGACAATTTTTTTTTTTTAAATAACAATTTTATTCTATCTTTCTTTTTTTGAAGTTCTTTTCATATGTTACTTAAACACCATAATTTAAGGTGGGGTAAATATTATAAACATTCTAATTTAAAGGTGGTTTTTGCAGTTGTTTCTAAAATTTATTGACAAAGATGCATTTATGTGCATAGTTAAGGATGAGATTAAGGCTTTGTTTGATTTGCCATTTGAAATCTTGAAATTTGAAAACGGTTATTTGGTAAATTTAAAAATTGTGGAATTTAATTTCGGGGTTTGGTATCCAAGAGTTTAAACATCTAATCTTTTAAACAAATCAAATAACATTTTTATTTTTGAGTATCAATATAATAAATCAAACACCGCAATCAAGATTTTGGAGAATTTGATTACCGTACTGAATTTTAGAGAATATGAATTCCAACCCGCAAATCAAACAAGGCCTATATAATTTATTTCAAGTCTTTAGGAGGTGCATTTATAATTATGATAAACTATAAAGGGCCTAGCGGCAAATAATGATTTATAAATTGTTTTATATTGTTTGTTTCTTTGTTTCATAGAGTCTACGGAGTGCATGGATAGGGGACATGCAGGCATCTTATTGTATTGTATTCACAGAATCTGATTTTTTTTTTTTTAAAGTTTAAAAAATAAAATATAAGAAAATATAAAAAGAAAATGCGGCTACAAACTTCTATGATATATAATTGTTTTAATATAATTACTGCATGGGTGGCCGCAATAAATGGAGATGTTTTTTATTTTTCAGCAAAATTGACAAAACGCCAACGGCACCACAAAATTGCATGGAACCGTCACGTATTTTATTTTATTTAGGTTAAGAACCAAGAACAATAGTATTTGTCCAAGTTGCACGATTATTTTGCTCCTCTTTAAATTTTTTTGTTCTTTAGTTTTTTTAATTGTAGTCGATTTTTATTTAAGTTGTAGACTGAAATGAAATTAATTATATATTTTTTTCTTTGTATTTGTTCCTCATTTATTGGATGTATATTTGTATGTGTCTTTCTATCACTATTATTAATGAAGAGATTTTACTTTCAAAAAGAAAAAAGTTAACAATAGTATATGTCAAAGAAAAAACAAATAATAGTAAAGCAACAAAGAACAAAAGTAAAGAAAAAAAGAAAAAGAAAAAACAAAAGTAAATGGTGATATTCTTTTAATTGAAATTGATGTGAATTTACCAATGATAATAAACCCTTATTTTATAGTATTTACAATTACAATGTTTAGTAATAACACATAAGTGGAAAAGATTATGGAAAAAGTGAATGGATATTTGATGGATATCTATTTATAAGATGCAATGTTAAATTTAGAGAATCTTCAATTTTATTTTTACATTGTTTTTCAAAATCTAAACTGTTATTTCTGAAGCACTTTTGTAAAAATATCGACTTAAATGGTGTCCGGTGGGAATTGACCCGAGCCAACCAATGATTGTACTCAATAAGTGTGTCAATAGACTCACAACCTAACAAACCAATTTCAATCAAAATATCCGAAAAATATTTACGTTCACAAAGAAATATCCTTTCGCCACTTCGAACTACCTCAAAGCCCAAAATATATTTCAAAACTCCAAAATCATTCATATGGAAACATGAGCTCAAATAATCTTTATATCTCAAGATTGCATCATGTGATAAACCTGCTATAATCAAATCATCAATATACACAAGTACATAGAGAGATAAAATATCCCGAATATAACTAAACTACTAATAATAACCATGACACTTCATAAAAGCATAAACTCTTAAAGCATTAGATAACTTAGCAAACTACTATCGAGGTGACTGTTTTAAACCATACAAAGACTTACGCAATTTGCAAACCTTCCCTAGAGTAAAGGTACTGTACCCTCGAGGAAATCTTATGTCACTTCTTTTTCCAAATCGCCATGAAGCTGAAAAACATTATGAACATCTATATGATGTAATTTTCAATTCAAATTTGCAACGAAAGTAAGAAAAAGATGAACAATCCTCATTTTTGCCATAGGAGCAAATGTCTCATAATCGATACCTACAACTTGTCGATTGCCAAAAACAACGAAACGTCTCTTAAGATGTTCGACTTCACTTGATGATATATACTTGATTTTATACACTCAACCACTACCAATGACTTTCTTATTTGGAGGCAAGTCCTCCCAAGTACATGTACCATTGCATTTAAGAGTATCAATATTAACCTGCATCGCCTTGAGTCAACTTGAATGACTTACAACTTAATGAAAAGTGGTTGGCTCTTATCCTTCGAAATTGTCATCACAAAACATCTATGTCTCATATAAAAATTGTTATATTAAACATAACAAGCTATATTAAAAGATTCACGTGGGAATTGGATCGAGATGAGAAAGTAGTGAGTGTGTTAGAGTCTATATGTTGTTTCACGTTGTATTTGTAATATAATCACCAAGCTTCATCGATAAAAATTTGTACGATGTCTACGACCTAGCACTCCAACACCACTAGATTGGACTCCATCACCGAAGCCTATACCAACACATGCAGTATCCACGCATCTATTTTCTGTTGGGAACGAGGCGCGATCGCAATAGAAGCGAGGAAATTTATAATAGAACATATTTCCGCAATAAGCTTAAGATTGACTCAATTTAATCTTTATATGCGATGCACAAAGTGTTGTTTGTTTTGACAAAAGAAATGTATAGAGATTGTCATCTCTAACCTATTTTAACGGGTCTTTATCTTTGAACGCATTGGACCAGCTACTAATCTTCGTGGACCTTCTTACAAAAAAGTTCTCCAAACATCTTCCAGGCTATGTCTCTTAACTACTTATAGACCTTTATATATGGAAGGGAAATAATTCTTGAGGACACTAGGTCAAGAGTTGAGTGTGTGAAGTCTGAAGACCTAAGATCTCTATTTATAAACTTCTCTACCACATTCTCATCCAATACGAAGGCATCATGCAATTAGTTAATGGGAAAGTGAACAAATCACCCTTAAACTATGGTGTTTGTAACAATTACAACCCTAAACTTCTAATTTAATTACCTCCCTAAACTTTAATAAGTGTTGCAAATAACACCTTATGTCTATTTTAAGTAAGATATGATTTCATTTAGAAAAAGTTTGTCTCTACCTCTCTATCTTTGTCTTATTCTTCAATGTTCATTTCTTAATCTCACTTTTTTTATATCATGGAAACCTTACATGGAAAATTTAGCAGCATTATAATGCTTGTAAAGATCCATGGTAGATTCCAAATACAACGATAACAAAGACGAAAACCAACCCTACAAATTGCATTTTTGCAACATAAATAATAGAATTACTAGAAACAAAACATGTTAACAAAATCAAATTGGTGTAGCCGAAGAGGTTCATGAGCCGATTGGTTCAAATCAACATAACAAAATCAAATTTTTGGTACATTCATGTCCCCAAACTGAAAATATGAATATAAATCACAAGGCACCTTATGCCTTTTTAACACAAGTAGACGGCTACCGACGTAAATACCGATCAAGAAAACTCAGCACTCGACTGTCGAGAAGCTGTCAGTGATGCAACAAACCGATCCTTGTATTTACATAAATAAAAATAGATGTCGTAATATGAACCAATAAATTTTAAAAATGGACCCATAATTACATATCAGAATAATTAATGTTTAGTCAAATAAAGAAGGCTGTAGATTCATTTTTATGCTTATTATAGATATAAGCCCTTTTGGACTGAAGAAACTAGCCTAACACATCAAAACGGCACAACCAATTCTTTAATATTGAGCCTATTTCTCCAACACCAAAATACCAATTAGTTGCAGGTAACCAAATGTAATAAAGAGTCACAAAAAGTGAAATGAAAAGCAAGAAATACATACTTGAATCCAAGACCATTATGCAAACAATTGAAAGATCAGGTATACGCCTTCTCCAACATCATCCCACTTAACTTGATTGCACTTGATCTATAAAAAAGTCCCTAATTTGCGACAGCATAAACCTTTTTGGCTACACACCAATTTAATCTTGTTAACATGTTTTGTTTCTAGTAATTCTATTATTTATGTTGCCAAAATGCGATTTTATTGTAACACCCGAACTTTCATCTTCAAAATGTAAGTATGTTTTAGGTCTGAGATTATTATTATTTCTTTTTATTCTTTATCAAGAGTTAAAGGTTTAAGGTTATGAATCTTTCATAAAATAGCTCTTAGACCTAGAGTGGTTAAGATAAATTTAAATTTTAAACGGTATATCTTAATCCAAATTAAGATTTATTGTCAAAGTTTTCTCTTAAATAGGTAACAAGTAATTATCATATTTATTAAGGGATTAATAAAATAAAGTGTGATTTATAAATTTAAAGGGATTTAAATCTTAGGTTTTGTTATATATATATAAAGAAAAAAAACACCTCATTCTCTTTATTCTCAGCCACCCTCCCATTTAAAATTTGCAAATCAAATTAGAATTACCATCACCACACGTTAATTCTTTGGCCGCCGCCCTCAATTCGTCCAATTTCACGATGAGTTCAAAAGAAAGAATTTTGTTTCAATCAATTTATTTACACATATTTTGTATTGCAATCATTATACGGCTGCTGCATGGTTTTTGAATATATATAAAAAGGAGATTTCAAACTGCAGCTCCATGGTTTTGTGCATATATTTATGTACATAAAAAAAATGAGATTTCAAGGTGCTACTAATGGTTTTGTGTATATTTATACATTTATAAAAGCGATTTCAAGTACTGGTCCATGGTTTATATATATAAAAATTTATATATGAGTGTTGGAGTCCAATTTTGGTTTTTTGAGGTATTTTGGCAAAGTCGGCGTCCTAGTTCCATTTTTGATGGTTTAAGGTGTCGGTTTTGACTGAGTTGTTTGTTTAGGGCTTGATTTTGCAGTTTGAGGTTCGACATTCATTTGGACTTTTAGGAGTACAGATTGCAGATTCAGCCAAGGTAAGGGGTTTCTCCACCTAAACCAAACTTTATTATTGATAGTTGCATGTGTTGTTGTACTGTGGTGGTTGGAAATATTGATGTGGACTGAAAACTAAACTTGTGTTTGTCTGGTTATATGCTATTGCCAACTTAGAATGAGAAGGACATTCTAATGTAGGATCCTGTTGGGTAAGAGATAAGTTTAGGGGTATTGTGTGCCCACCAATATTATTCAGGGTTTTGAACTCATTGTATATTCAGGGGTTTAGTGCCCATTATTACTATTAGAGGTTTGTGCCTAATACTATCGGGGGTCTAGTGCCCAGTGCTCTATAGGGGTTTTGAGCCCAATGATTGCTCAGGGGTTTTGTGCCCAATGATTGCTCAATGGTTTCTTGCCCAATGAATGCTCTACAGGGGTTTTGTGCCCAATTTTTCTTGATGTGTATCTATTGCTCTTATATACATACTTGTTGATCTTGTGTAGGGATCCTTACTAAGTTAAGACTCACCCTTTATCTATTGTGGTTTGTCCACAGGTACTCACGTGCTATATCGGGATGGCTGATTGGATGCTGAAAGACCATGGGATGGTGTTGTTGTTTTCTTCGAGTCTTGTTTTCTTTTCTTTGAACTTTCTCGTTTCCGCACGAACAAGATTGAAGGCACGATACTTATAACTTTAGATTTATATGTTTTAATGTTTTCACTAAACGTAGAATGTTTTCTGTTATGAGGTCTAATAAACGAATGTTTTCTTTATTAATTATAAATCATGCACGATTGTCACGTTTTAAGCAAATGCAGTGTAGTAGGGACCTAGATTGAAACCCTAGATATGAGTGTTGGAGTCCAATTTTGGTTTTTTGAGGCATTTTGGCAAGTTCAGCGTCCTAGTTTCGTTTTTTATGGTTTAAGGTGTTGGTTTTGACTGTGTTGTTTGTTTAGGGCTTGATTTTGTGGTTTGAGGTTTGACATTCATTTGGACTTTTAGGAGTACAGATTGCAGATTCAGCCAAGGTAAGGGGTTTCTCCACCTAAACCAAACTTTATTATTGATAGTTGCATGTGTTGTTGTACTGTGGTGGTTTGAAATATCGATGTGGACTGAAAACTAAACTTTTGTTTGTTTGGTTATATGCTATTGCTAACTTAGAATGAGAATGACATTCTAATGTTGGATCCTGTTGGGTAAGAGATAAGTTTAGGGGTATTGTGTGCCCACCAATATTGTTCAGGGGTTTGAACACATTGTATATTTAGGGGTTTAAAGCCCATTATTACTTTTAGAGGTTTGTGCCTAATACTATCAGGGGTCTAGTGCCCAGTGCTCTATAGGGGTTTTGTGCCCAATGATTGCTCAGGGGTTTTGTGCTCAATGATTGCTCAAGGGTTTCGTGCCTAATGAATGCTCTATAGGGGTTGTGCCCAATTTTTCTTGATGTGTATCTATTGCTCTTTTGTACATACTTGTTGATCTTGTGTAGGGATCTTACTGAGTTAAGACTTACCCTTTATCTATTGTGGTTTGTCCACAGGTACTCACTTGCTATACCGGGATGGCTGATTGGATGCTGAGGGACCATGCGATGGTGTTGTTGTTTTCTTCGAGTCTTGTTTTCTTTTCTTTGAACTTTCTCGTTTCCGCACGAACAAGATTGAAGGCATGATACTTATAACTTTAGATTTATATGTTTTAATGTTTTCACTAGGGTACCCTATTGAACTGTTTTTATTTTCTAAACGTAGAATTTTTTTTATTATGAGGTCTAATAAACTAATGTTTTCTTTATTAATTATTAATCATGTCCGATTGTCACATTTTAAGCACATGCAGTGCAATAGGGACCAAGATTGAGACCCTAGAAATGGGTGTTGGAGTCCAATTTTGGTTTTTTGAGGTATTTTGGAAAGTTCAGCGTCCTAGTTCCATTTTTTATGGTTTAAGGTGTCGGTTTTGACTGAGTTGTTTGTTTAGGGCTTGATTTTGCGGTTTGAGGTTCGACATTCATTTGGAATTTTAGGAGTACAGATTGCAGATTCAGCCAAGGTAAGGGGTTTCTCCACCTAAACCAAACTTTATTATTGATAGTTGCATGTGTTGTTGTACTGTGGTGGTTGGAAATATTGATGTGGACTGAAAACTAAACTTGTGTTTGTCTGGTTATATGCTATTGCTAACTTAGAATGAGAATGACATTCTAATGTAGGATCCTGTTGGGTAAGAGATGAGTTTAGGGGTATTGTGTGCCCACCAATATTATTCAGGGGTTTGAACACATTGTATATTCAGGGGTTTAGAACCCATTATTACTATTAGAGGTTTGTGCCTAATACTATCAGGGGTCTAGTGCCCAGTGCTCTATAGGGGTTTTTAACCCAATGATTGCTCAGGGGTTTTGTGGCCAATGATTGCTCAAGGGTTTCGTGCTTAATGAATGTTCTACAGGGGTTTTGTGCCCAATTTTTCTTGATGTGTATCTATTGCTCTTATATACATACTTGTTGATCTTGTGTAGGGATCCTTATTGAGTTAAGACTCACCATTTATCTATTGTGGTTTATCCACAGGTACTCACGTGCTATACAGGGATGGCTGATTGGATGCTGAGGGACCATGGGATGGTGTTGTTGTTTTCTTCGAGTCTTGTTTTCTTTTTTTTGAACTTTCTCGTTTCCGCACGAACAAGATTGAAGGCATGATACTTATAACTTTAGATTTATATGCTTTAATGTTTTCACTAAACGTAGAATGTTTTCTGTTATGAGGTCTAATAAACGAATGTTTTCTCTATTAATTATTAATCATGCCCGATTGTCATGTTTTAAGCACATGTAGTGTAGTAGGGACCTAGATTGAGACCCTAGATTGGGTCGGGTGCTTACAATGAGGCTGGTTTTTTTCTTCGTCTTCGTTGTATTTGGTCTCTACCATGGTTCTTTCCAAGTGTTATACTGCTACTATTTTTTTGTGGAAGGTTTCCAAGATATAAAACAGGTGAGATTAAGAAATTTACATTGAGGAAGAAGACAAAGATAGAGAGGTAGAGACGAATGTTTTCTAAATGATAAGTTTATCCTTTCATTTTACTTAAAATAGACATAAAGAATTAATTACAGCACTTAACAAACTTGAGGGGAGGTAGTTGATTAAATTAAAAGTTTAGGGGTGAAATTGTTGCAAACACCATAGTTAGGTGTGCAATTTTCCCTTAATTAATTAAGTAGATATTTATTTAATTATCAAATCATTAATAATTATTAATATATCCTTTATATTATTAAAATCTTCAACAAATATTTATCCAATAAATATTACCAATTAATATATCTAATATATTAATTCTCTTTGATTAATATTTAACCAATAATTTTTTTTTAATATATCCAATATATTAATAATAGTTTTATGTGTCCAATACATTAAATTAAATTCTAAATAATTAATATGTCCAACATTTTAATTAATTAGTTTGAACTGTTCAAACCAATTCTCCGTGCGACATACTAGTTCTTATGAGCTAGTAAGGGGGCCTATGGACATAGAGTATTAAAGCTCCAATGATCTGGGATTTTTGCAACTAAACAATTTAGTCCAAATCCAATATGATCGTTAACTACAAGCTTATTCCTTTAAAGACCTAAGTTACACTCTTTCGCACTATAGGAAAAGTTATGTCCAAATATATAATCGATCATCTGGTAATTGATCCTTCATGAGCTGTTCGTAATTACAGCTAGATTAAATGTTTGCTTTACCCTTGTAGTTAGATCTTTCTTTTTTAGTGCCACTAATATCTCTAATGAACAGCTGCTTATGGTCTAACCATAAACTAGTTTCCTCTCAGGCCAGTGAGAGGCGGGCACCCTTAGTTTAAGCTCTAGAATCACTCCTTAAGGAAGCAACTCCTCTACTTTCAACATGAGGGACTTATTGAATGATCTTCGTATGCTAATCTCACCTATGCACATCAAAGGACATTTTCACAAGCAGAAGTTCACAACTCACTCAATATAGAGATCATACTAGCATATGATTATCCCAGTGAAATATCAATCTAGGTCTATAACGAAATTACTTAGACAAATTAAAAATTTATGATCCAGTCTTATGAAAACTTTTTTTATAGGCACTCTCACTAACATGTCTCCACATGAACAATCAGAATCAGGTTGTCTACAACATTTATAAAGTAGATCTTCGAACAATGTCAAAAGAACAAGGCGCCCAACCTCATTCCATGTACTGTAGATGTCTTTAGGTTATTCACTAGGACATAAACCTACTTGTATGTCTAACATAGTTGTCCAAGTGATCATATTAATAACCTTGGTGTAATGTGTTAATCCAATCAATGCATTTTAATTGGATAATGGAAATTAAATAACAATTTAAGTTATTAATCTCTTTATTAATTACAAATGAATATACAGTTAATGTTTTTTAATTACATGCTGCTAGGCCTTTTTGGCACAGCACCTAACATTTGCAATAGTACTAGCAATAGGTATCACTTCGTTCAAACAATCATTAACATATTCATCTCATAAGGGTGTTTGAGAAAAAATTATTTCCCATTACAATCACTTAGGATCAGAAAGAGATTCAATAAATGAAAATTTATCTTAAAACAATTGAATATCACAGCTAAAAATTCATGTTTTCATGGTCACAAAGGCGCTAATCTTTCTTGCCAAAATGATATCCAACAAAAATACACCTCCTAGACTTTAAGTCAAACTTGTCTTTTACACAATTCCTAATTGAAGCATAACATAAACACCCAAAATCATGTAAACCATCATACGATTAAGTTGGACCAAATAAACACTCATGAGAAGTTTTTCCATCCAATATAGGGGTAGGAATTCTATTTATAAGATGCACGCTAGTTTTTTGGATAATCGGTCAATCAGAGCCCCCTAGGACAAACAAGGTTACTACCTCTACTGGCTACATGTGTTGGCCTTATATGGTCCACTACCTTTGGTGGTCGATACCACATCCTAGGGCCAAAACCATACTTCAAGGGTATTCTATTTTAAGCACTTCTCAACAGTCTTAAACCTGAGATAGATGAGAAAACATGCCTCAAATGCCTCGTTTCAACAGTTGGGCTGCCCTTTAGAAACTAAAATGCATGACAATTAGAAAACATTCACCCAAAAATACTTAGTCAATTTTGCTTGAAAATGTATGGCTCGAGCAATATTAAATATGTCTATGCTTGCGCTCAACTCTACCATTTTGTTGTACAGTATAGACACAAGAAATTTGATGCAAATTTCCTCTATTAAAAAAAACACGACTTCATATTAAAAAAACTCTTGACCATTATCATTTCTGATAAATTTAATTTTCTTACCAGATTGAGATTCAACCATAACATCAATATTTTAAATTAATTTTAAAGCTTCAAACTTTCCAATCATCAAATACACCCAAGTAGCACGTGAGTAAGAACTGATCAAAACAAAAGTAGCACGAGACTAATCACCAACCATAGTGATAAAAAAACGTGCACCACTACTGGACAGAATATTATATAGATACCAAATATCGCAATAAACCAAATAAAAATATCAGATGCATTATTCATACTTGGAAAGGAATTATGGGGTTGTTTATCCATAAAGAAAATTTGACAATTAATGTCAAAATTCGTGCTAATAGTTCTATTCCAGTTAACGAAGATACTACTTTCATCGAAGGATTACCCAAACGTTTATGCCATAACATACATATATCTGTAACCATTCTTTTATTCGCAAGGAAAATTTGTGCATGTATCGTCCTGAAGAAACAGATTTCATTACATGACACCCTCACTCCAATCAAGTTTCTCAAACTGTGGTCATGTATAAAAACATAACTTTCTTGTGAAAAGAACAACATATTTTTGTTGTTCTAAAAGTTGAGGCACAAACAACAAATTGCAAGTTAAAGTGGAAACATATAACACATTTTGTAGAATTAAACCATTACTTAAAATAATTTTCCCTTCTTTTGTAGTCATAGTACTCTTTCCATTAGACACCCAATAGGTGAGGATATTTCACACAAATTAGAAAATAATAAAATATTGCTAGACATATGTTCGATGCGTATATATCAATAACCCACTTACTAAATCAATTATTCAAATCAAATATTTTTTTAGTTTAGGGTTGTTCACTGTTCATAGCATCCATAAGTTTTTCTTATTTAAGAATTCCCACTTATTATGAACATCCCGTAATTGTTTGCTTTGTTCAAAATTTAACGAGGCATTCACATTAAGTTTGATGGTAAGATTTCTAACCATTTATATATTATTTTTCAAAAGAAGTTTTCTTCTCTACTAATTTATCAAAATATATGTAATACCCTGTTTAACTATTAGGCTACAAGGAGTAGAACATCCAAAGTAATCACAAGATGTAAACCGTGCAAACATATAAACTACAAGTCCACCAGCTGAAATGAGAGCAATATTCAAATTTAACTAAATAAGATCTAGCCTTGAGCCTAAGAAATAGTCCATGTACAACCCTCGTATACTACGTAAAGACTATGGCTCCACATTAAGCTTGTTAGCCTATAATAAATTTCTACATTTCCCATCATTGGTTATTGGAAATCACCTGCAACAACACACAGAAGAATACAAATACATATATAGAGGGTTAAACAACCACTTGTCTAATACCCCAACCTTCAACAATTAATAGATGGAAACAATAAGAGAAAGCATACATTCAAAACTCAATTCCATATCTTTAAAGGTCAAAACCTATGTTCACTCGTTACAAGATCATATAAAAGTAGTGTAAAACTAGATACAAGACAGTCCTTTTACCAAAAGATTCAGCCTACAAGACTTGCATCGCCTTGAAATTCCACTTAAAGGTTTCACCCAAACCTTCGATTCACACTTCACCTCCCATCTTGCCCACCAAACTCTCTCTCACTCTCTATATCACTCTATCTAAAACCACCCCAAAATCATAACAATTTTTTTAAAAAAATATCCAATGACTTAACAAATCATAATACATTCACCATCAAGCAACTAACCTTCAATTATAATACTATCAATTAATATTCCCCCTTGAACACAAATTATCAATCATATAAACCCATGAAACATAGACCACCAACCTGTCATTCATTAAAAGTGGTTCACCCTTCAAGTTTCTTTTTCACAGTATACCAGAACTTTCAAATTTAACAGGCCAAAGAGTTTAGAACTTCCCTCACCGACTATTGAGTGAGCTCCTCGTAAAATTATCCAATTTTGAATGCTTTTGTTCCACCTACACACACAAAACCATACGCCATTAAATTCACCCTATAGAGTTTAACTCAACCATACTATACATCATACAAGATCAACTAGCAAGAATCTTGAAATATAAAGATCTTTGATGGTAATTCGACTACAAGCCAACTAGTCGACACGACCAATCTTCAAAACCTCTAAATTTCTATAGCCCAAAAATCACCATTCTTCCTTCCGACTTCAAGCCACTTCTAAATCACTAGCCCCCTTAGGAATTCTTCGAATGATCATGCTTGCCTAACCTTTGAAAGTCGATGTAAGAGCAAGAACACATAACTCAGCCTTCCTGTTGATTATGTTTAAGAAGAACGAACCAAATATTACAAACTAACCTCTTCGAGAAGCTTCATGCTTCCATCTTGCTAGAAATTTACGGTAACCCAGCGTTTTGTCTCAATAATGGATATGACACTTATGGCGTCGATCTAGCGTTCGTTCACAATCAACCCCTTCGTCCCAGTCTTCTTCTCTAATTTCTCCATAAATCCATAAATCCACAACCCATCCGACAACGACATTTTTGGATCGAGTATTCGATCCCTATAACATCGATTTAAGGTCTTCCCCGTCAATTCCTTCTTTCCTAGCCAAATTGAAGTGGACGGGTTTTTTTGTTGTTGACAAAACAGCATCGTTCTTCCTCACCTTACACATCGACTTCTTTCTCTCCCATGTGTCATCTTCGAACCTTACCCCCAAATTGACGTCGTTTTTTTTTTTCTCATCTCCTCCTTATATTTACACAACTATATACGTATATTATATA
>JBBMKA010048809.1:0-19841 GCA_037833695.1 Sechiopsis laciniata
GAGGTTTGTTATCTGTTAGTTTACTTATAAGCGCAATTGTGGATTTGGCCCTTCAGGTCAAATTTTTGTGGGAACTTGCAATTATGGTTGTTAGGTGGGTTGATGAAACAGAGATTCTTCAACGATTTACTTCAAATTCTAGAATTCTATCCAACCAACTGAAACACTTATCCAACTCAAAAATAATAATTATTTGTGTATCATGTAGTGTATTGTGTGAGTTTAGTTAGCCAAGTGAAGATGGATTTGACTTTTAAAAAAGATGAATTAAATATTCCTTTTTTTTTTAAGAATTCTTAGAGGCTGTTTGTTTACCATATTTAAGAAGAATTTAGCTTGAGGAGTTATTTTCAGTTGTTAAAAATTGTTAAAAATTGAGAGTTGTAACAAGAAAACTTGTTTGGATGTGCTTTATATATAAAGAAATTAGAGTCAAAACCTTTTTTAGATATAGATTTAAAATAAATAATTATTTTGAGTAGTTAAAAATGAACGATTAAAAATGAGTTATTCGATTGATTTGAAATGAATGATTAGAAATGATTGACTAATTATAAATGAATGATTAGAAATGAATGGTTAAAAATGAGGAGTTATTTTAGGCAGTTACAAAAACTCGTTTAGATGTAAATTTTCGAAGAGGAATTAATAAATCCTCAATCTAAATCCTCCATAAATATGACAAATAAACACCCCTAAGCTTTCAACCAAGTGCGCCACCCAAAAAAAATATGTGAATTAAATAGTTGATGAATGATGAGTTGCTTTTAAAAAGGTGTATTAAACTGTCAAATTTTAATCTATTTTGTCAAACCCAATCATCTACTTTCATTCACACTTGAAACGATAGTCGTCATATAGGTAATTCGTCAACAATTACAAATAATGTCGGGAATTTAACTTCAGCAGTCTATTCTACCTCTTGTATTATATTTGCAGCACAAAATCTAAAATAATTTATCTATAGCACATAATTTTCTATCAGTGATAGAACTCAACGAGTGATAGAATAAGTGTAATAGAAGTGTCAACCAATTATAGATCTCTATCACTGATTGAATTCTATAGGAAATAAAACTCAATTTGGATTTTCTACTATAAATGAATTAATTTTGATTTTGTACTATAGATAAAAATATTTTGCATTTTCTCATTATACATGCAAAATCCTCATAAATGTTTATGAAGTTTTATTGAATCGTGTAGATTAAATTATATTTTAAAATTAATAAATTTGAACTTGTTCAAAAAATATAGGGTCCAAAATTTTAATTTAATCAATAATAAATATGTTTTGTAAGACTCGACTATATGTCTTGACATGCAAATTTTTCAAAGTAAAACAATATTTGAGGATGATGAAATTCTAACTTATGACTTTTATAAATATTAATTATTGTTGACTTATTGACACAAGTCTTTCTAGACGCTCTATATCTAAGTCTATACAGAAAGTGATGTAAACTTAGGTATAGAAAGTGATGTATCGAATGGATCAGTGACGCAATAGTTTCATTATTTGGTTATAAACTAGTTCAACACCACGTCACAAGTTCGATCCCGAGAATCGGTATTTGTCCCCCTCCCCCAATTTGTACTAAAAAAATATATATCTAGAAAGTGATGTGTGCTGCTAGAATTTGTAGCTTGTTTAGGGAGACTTAGCCTCATACTCTTAAAGGTTTTGTTTTAGGGTAAGGGTGTACATACGTGAGATTGAGTTAGGTAAAAAAGTTTTTTGACCAACCCAATTAGAAAAATAACACAATCCTATATTTTTTTTATTGGGTTCATCCGTTCAACTATTTTTTTTAACAAAATAACTAAAAGTTCAAATCATTCCAGTAAAAGGATTTAATAAGAAATTATTTTTTAAAAAAAAAAATAATAATAATAGTAAGAATTTTATTTCTTGCCCAGCTGCTGACCACTCATGAAGAGGGTATATATCTATCACAAAATTATTTTTTTGTAAAGTAAGAGGCTATAGATTGACTTCATGTTAAAGTGTTTAAGTAGTTTCTTTGTTGTTTTATGTTCAGAATTCAAAAGGAAGAAATGGTTTGTTGCATGTGACTCTTAAAGAGAGGTATTGTACAACTGTAAAGGCAGGTGGGTTATTAAATGAAAATAATAAATCTGTAAAACACGTTGGAGTCTTGAAAATAGAATTTAAAAATAGCCCAAAAAGATGATAAGACTTAAACTCGGGCTAGTGAGGGCAAGATCCTACCATACGACCATCGTACAATCACATGAGATTGATGAAACAATTATAATAGACTACATTATATTTTGTTTGTTTTGGGTTGAACCGAATGAAATTTCAGTCA
This sequence comes from Sechiopsis laciniata, assembly GCA_037833695.1. NCBI lineage: Eukaryota > Viridiplantae > Streptophyta > Magnoliopsida > Cucurbitales > Cucurbitaceae > Sechiopsis > Sechiopsis laciniata. Next base: position 2,334 of record JBBMKA010048809.1, read on the forward strand.
ACGCGAGAATCAAACAAAAATAATTTGTTCTATTCAACTTGAACCCAACTCAAATCGAAAAAAAACATAGCCTAACTCAACCATTTCAATTTGGGTTGGGTAGTCTAGATTGTCGAGTTACCGATTCCTTTGTACACCCTTATCCTCAAGCGTGAGAGGTTCATCCTTAGTTTTGGGAAGATATTTTCTATATTTTGAATGGGGTTATTCTTTTGTTTTTTTCAGCATCGATTTCTGCAAGGAGGCGAACTGTCCCTCTCATTAACCATCAAAGAGAAATGTTCTCTTCCTGATGTTAGTAACGACTCTTCTTCTAAGAGGGTAGATGAAAATAGAGATCAAGTAAGGAGATAGCAAGGTCGTGGGTTCATCGATAGATAGAAGCTTTTCTGGTGTCCTTAAGGCCTCTTAACATTCTCTAGTTTGAGACTTTTTAGGCATGCTTTTCCAGTGACCAATATGAACGAGATTTCCTCTAAGGCTAAGAGGAAAGTTAGAGGGGCATGTAACATGCCTTTTGACCAGGGGAAATATATCAATGAAGAGGTGAAAAGGAATTGAAGAGGCAACACCTCAACAGACGGTGGCTCGAGAAGGAACTCTTAAGAAATGAAGAATGAAGTTGCAATTTTGTTCGACCAGTTTTCTGGTGTTCTACTGAGGCTTGTTTCTTAGAGTAAACTTCAAAAGAAGAACATAAAGCTTCCCCCACCATCAATGGTGGGGATGACGAAGGTCTCGCAGTGGTGGGATACCCAAGAAAACCAGTTGACATCAACAGTTTGGTGGCTGCGTGATCATTGTTGAAACTGCCTAAAATAATTAACGAACAATCTGATCGTTTTGAACACTTAGCACACAATGCTACAATATTCAACAGTTTATACGCAAGCATACACAGTCAATCGCAGTCAAGTGATAAGATAAAGTCATTCTCCATAGGGACTGGTTTAATCTCTAGACAAGTGTTAATTAAAAAGTCATGTATAGAAAGTAAAGCAAATATTGGGGCCAACTAATTCTGCTAAGAACTAAAATTGATAAACGTGAAAATGCGAGGCAATGCTTTAGACATTAGCGATAGAAACATAACACATGCAATGCTATTAACATTTAGACAGCCAAACAACAATTAACAGAATGCTACAAATGTTCACCGCGAAATACTAAAATGAGAATGCTAGAAACACGAGGAAATAATCTAAATGAGATAATAGGCTCGGGTCAAGGGTCTTTTGAGTGTGATTAACATGCAACAAGGGTAAGTTTATGGTGAGAAACGAACTCCACACAACACGTGATCAAATGCTCTTTTCCAAGATGCATTCATCCTCTTCGAACATGAGCTTCCGCATCTATATTCGAAGCTAAAAACAATGAAATGTGCACTAGCGAGGTGACTATTCCTAGCCTCCCTCTTTAACATGCAAGAGTTCTTAACATGAAATTAATGGTCATAAGTAGTAAGTATCCAATCCCCCTCTCTTCCGAGATGAAATGAAAAGAAAACATGAATGGATGAACAGTCGAAACATATTATTAATTAAAATCTCTACTATGACTTAGTTCAACATCCCCCGCTTACCCAAGATGCATGCATCACACACTCTCCCCTCAACCCTCACCTATATGCAGTTAGCTCATGGTCATATTGAAAGGCCCAAGACAGGAGATGTGAATGTTGTTAACATTCCGTAGCAGAAACTTCTAGCAACAATAATAACAAGCAAAGAATAGAAAACAGTGAAACAGTGAAAGCTCAATCGAAAATGCAACAAACCAAAGTAGAGAACATAGAAATGTAGCTAGATATCAAAAGGAAACTTCGAAATTACTACAAACTAAGGTGAGCTATGAACAAGCTTTCTTAGCTAATCAAAATGTTTCAGACAAATCTATTACAAAGCATGAAAACTACGCCTAAAACTACCAAAATAGGAAAAGAGAATGTTCAAAAACATAAATGCAGAAATGCGGAATAAAATGCTGCAAACACTGATTTCCCCTCTTCAATTCCAGTAGCTCTTCAATCTCTAAAATTCCAGAAAATTTGCAGTCCATTCTTCTTCCCAAAAATGGCTTTATATACTCCATTCTTCATCCAAGATCAACGGCTGAGATTTTAGGGCAAAAGGTGTCTTACTTATCATTCCCTAGCCGACTAGATCTGACACTTCCTGCTCATTACACATAGATTTCAGCTTTTGCAGGAAACTACTTTTCCTTAGACCAAATGCTGCAGACATTGGCTTGCTTCCGAATGGCGCATCCTTTCTTTAATTCGACTCCTCTGATTGATGCATGAGTCTAAAGCTTCCAGCATTTCCAAACCCTGCAATGATAAAAAGTACTTAGCAAGAATAAGGATTCTTGAAATGCTATCGATAATGCTTTAAACATTGATTTTTCAGCCTAAAACTCTAATTTTTTCTAACTTTCTAATCCTTGCCTCTTATCTAACATGCATTGTATTTATGACTAATTCCATGTTCAAAAGGTTGTTCAATGCATTAAAGTGTGATAATAATGCATGATTTCTTAATTAAACACACCCTAAAGAGGACTAAATAACTCTCTAATTGAGAGTTATCACTCTGCAGATGACAAATATTGAATCTCACATCTTACTCTATGGTTTTTGTGCAGAGCCAAGTGGGCTTCTTGCGTTGGTTGACGTGGCGATACATTTGGGTTTGCTGAAGTGGACTCTAAACCAGACTGTCGATTCATCTGAAGTTTCTTGATTTAAGGTCCATCATACTGATTCTTATGAATCGATCTAGTCAATAAACCAAACCACAGGTCATCTTGAATTAGATGGTTCTACAATTTAGTTCTCAACCTTTTTCTAAGTGCTTTTTTTTTTTATTGTTCATTGTATGTGTTGCTTATCGGGTTAAGATTTCCTTTTTTATCTTTATTTCTATTTTTTTCTAGCATGTTGGTCAGTTTTTATTACGTTTGTGTAACACCTCGCATTTACAAAATGCCCTTCAAGATAATTTTACAATTATAGTCTATCAAAATTTTGAGGGTTTTTTCTTTGAAATATTTTCGTAAGTTTTAGACTCTAGGGGCATTTTTGTCGTTATTTAGAAGACTAATTTGTAATAATTATTGTTGCAAGGGCTAAAGTATAAATATTAATGAATTACAAGTCTATAAATACAACCTAAAAACCATAGCCATCTTTTTGTATTTTTAAAACTCAAAACACCTTGAGAGATTGTCCGCCCCATTTCTGCTAGTTGAAAGATAAGCCACCCTATTTCTGCGACTAACACCATTCTAGCCAAGCAAAGTTCTTATCGCTCACATCCGCATGACATTGTATGAGCCTTGCTTCATCTCCGTGCAGATCGTGCCTACTACACGAGTTTCATGACATTGTCACGAGCCCAAATCTAACACATTTGACACCCCACTAGGGCGTGCCTTGCCAGGACTAGCCTTTTCGCCCGCCATCGTACCCTAATCCACCTTCATGCGCGTCTAATGTGTCCCTCTATGCCGACTTATGAGGCCAACCACTATTCTTTGTCGAGCTAGCAAGTCCGCGCAACTAAAGACACCTCACGACCACCCCAGCCCCCATATTTGAGTAAGAATGCCCACCTGTGCTTGTAGCTTTTGCCTTTCCCCCTAGTGCGTGTGCTAGGTGTGCCACCTTCAGTGCCTCCTCTCGTTGGCGCACGAGCTTCACGCACCATGATACTCTGACGAGCTCTGGCAACCTCAGACTTGTTTTGCATCTTTTTTCAGATTGAGTCCATTTTTTACATCTTTAGGTAATTTCTGGACTCTCAGCTGCATATTTAGCTAGAGTTACGTGTTTAGGTTCTACTTGCACTATTTTGCTATTAGTTTTTTTGTTTCTAGGCTTGAAGAGTTCTTTAACTTTGAAGGTAAATACTTTTTGTTATGGTTGTGTAGTCAAGATAGTTAAACTAGCTTAGTTTTGTGCTTTTAATTATGTCATTACCTGTTTATGGCTAGTTTATCATGTTGCTGTTAGAAATACTGTAGCATGTAGTTTTTATTTTTATTTTTTATGAGTTGTTATTCATGTTGATTACTTGTTTAGTATTATGAGATGTTGAACTTATAGTTTAATGTTTGTTTCTGTGCTATCATGGTTTGACTGAGTATGTTTACATGATAGTTAGAATGTGTTACTATATATCTGATGGTTACTCTATATTTTATTATTATAGGATATTGAACATGTGTACATGTGATAGCTCTCAAATAGAGCATATTTTAGGCTGTCTTAGTTAGCATTATTCAAGAATTAAAAGGGAAAAGCAAGCATTAATAGAAGAAATACGATGAAATAACTTAGAAAGTTAGCATGCATTCACAATTGAGCATCAGCAGCGTAGTTTCATGTTTTTAGCATAAATCTTGAGTAAATTGGGCCTAATCAATGATAAAGACAGAACTTATTAATTACACCGCAGAAAGGACAATCAGCGCGAGCGATGAGCAGCAACGCAAAAATGCGCGAATTTAAAATAAAAACACACTCGGGAAAGATACGCCAACAAGGAAATAATTAAGAATCAATCAAGTAATCAAGGCGGCATCAATCAAATAAATTCTTATGGAAATCAAGTAATTCAATCCTATAAATACGGAGACATGGAGATGAGGAAGTTGAGCTGGTCGGTCGAAACGAGCCTCAGGTGGTTAGTTACTCCGACAGCGATTGGTACGAAGACATAGACGATCGAAAAACTACATAGACATACGCATTCTTTATAGACAACACAACATTTACTTGGTTGTCAAAGAAACAACCGATCTTGACGCTTTCGACATGCGAAGCGAAATATGTTGCAGCATCTTGGTGCGTATGTCATGCAATATGGCTAAAAAATTGTTGAGCAAGATGGAGCTAAAACAACTTGGTGCAACCGTGATTCAAGTTGACAAGAGATCAGCAATTGAGTTAGCAAAGAATCCAGTGAACCATGGAAAGCAAACACATTGATGTTCGCTTTCATTTTATCCGAAATCATGTGAAGGAAGGAAGCTTGGAATTGAAGCATGTGGCAAGTCAAGATCAAGTTGCGGTTATCTTCACAAAACCATTACCAAAGTTTTGTTCGCAAAAATTAACAAGATGATTGGCATGACGAATGGTATAAGCATTTAAGTTTATGGTGGAGTTTTGTTGAATAAACTTTAATGTTACTTTTAATATGTTTAAAATGTTGTTAGCGTGACTATAATTAAGGAATTAAGTGGTTTATAATAAAGAAATTAATGGGTTTACAATGAGAGGAATAGTCTATTTATATGCCTATTGTGATTACTTAGGGGGATTGAGCTGAGATAATTGGATCATCTCAATAAGTTAATCTACCACCTACCACACAAGACTTTGGACCTCAAAAAAATCATTGCAATTAGTAAAGATCCTTTCTTTTTAATATAAATTAATAGATATTTTTCTTTTCTTGTTTTTTTTTTGGTTTAAGTATGGTTCAATTTTGGCTGTTAAAGTCATGGTCAAGCTCCTAAAATCCCACGGCCTTGAATGGGTCAAAGTCAACGATAACAATCTGGCGGTTCTCCTCTCCTACGCCAGCATTAAAGTGAGTGGTGATTTTTGCAATGAAAGTAACGTCACTTCTCTTTTACTCAAATCCAAGCCATTTGGCATCGGCTGTAAAGACTTTGTCTCCGTTCAAATTACCCTCCAATTTGAGTTTTCCAATGAAACTAACGTCAAGAGGGACTAGGGGCCCCAAAACTTCTACAAAATACAATATAATACATAAATATAATTTATTATATACATATATATTTATAAATATAATTTTTTTTATTTATATATTTTATTCGGTTTAATTTCTTTATATATTTTAATTATTTCCTTATTCTCCTTTTTTTTTTTTCGTTTATAAAAAAGAATTATTGGTTTAAAAGTATAAAAAATTATTTTGAAAATTATTTTCGACTTATTTTATTTTTTTATATATATAAACTTTAAATCATATGTTATTTACAAAATTATATCTATAAAATGTGTATTTTTAATGTTATTAGATTCGTTTTTATATTTAATTTTATAATAAACTACAAAAATTAATCAGTCATTTATTTGATATTTTTAAAATTTTGAGATCTATTAGATAAAAAGGTGAAAATGTAAGAACTCATTCAATACCAAATTGTAAACTTAGATAAAAATTCATTAAAAGTATTCAACTCAAACAAAACATATAACGATCAACAATTAAAACAAAGAGCAACAACTTGAATTCCTTCAACTATCAAGCAATTACTAAACAAAATAAATTGTTTTGATAGTTTCAACAACCTCATTAATTCAATAGTTTTATCTACTTGCTTTTAACATGTATAAATAAGACTCTTCTTAGAGTATATAGCAACTTTTCATACCAAAAGTAGAGATTGAGAGAGTGTGTAAGAGTGTGCTCTGTATTTGAGATCTACATGATTTGAACAAAGAAAAATGATACAATAATTTAGTTATCTTAAGTGGACGTATACACTTTTATCAAACCACTATAATTCTGAGTGTTAATTTTTCTTCTCTTTACTTTCTTTCTTATTTATAAATTTACAAACTAGTGTCAGAGCCTGATTTGGGAATTTTGAATTTGTGAAGAAGAATTTCAAGAAGTAGAGTCAAGAAATTGAGAATTTTGAATTCTTGATTCAAAGAAGATATAGAAAATCTCAAAATAAGCAGTTTTCATTCGAGTATATCATAATTGAATTTTTAAATTCAAATTGGTAGCAAGCACTAAGTATAAAATTGAGAAATTTAGTGGAAAAGTGGATTTCACCTTATGGGCAAAGAGAATCTAAATTATTCTGATTTTCATTAAGCTCACAAAGCCTTAGAAAATCATGATACACTTCCTGCAATAATTACTAAAGAAGAGAGAGAGGACATGGATGAAAGATTGACAACTACTATCATGTTGAACATAGTAGATAATGTTTTTCGACAAGTGATAGATGAAGAATCAATGTTTGACACATCAAAATTGGGAAGTTCAGATGCATGCATATGGGGAATATCAGCGCAAATTTTTTTAGGAACCATCTAGATCGCACTCTGAATATCAGTAGCAGGAGTACGAAACTTATAACACCATGGATTATACGTTGGAATCTGGGAGTAATGAACCTAGATATCCTCTGTATCATTGTGAGTTATCTCTAGAGGACATGATGCGGGCTAGTATGGCGAGAAATGAAGCAATAATGCATGAAACCAGAACTTGGATGGTGGAACACGCCACCCAACTAACACCCATACCTACATATGAGCCTAAACAATCTTGGGAACGAATAGTTAGAGAACGCGTGGCCAGAAGTGAAGTGCCCCATCAAAATAACTTAATTACGATGGAGGAAGTACTTGGTAAAAGGGCATTGAGTGAGATCAACTACGAGCCTGAACTCTCGTTAGAAGAAATCACTCAAGCCAATCTAGCAAGAGGGGTAGAAGCCCTCATTTTGCTAATATGTGCAAAAGAAGACAATAGACATTGGATGCGGGATCAACTGGATCTACAATTATGAGAAGCATGGAAGGTATCGATAACTCCAATAATTCCAATAGTTGATGGGGAAATAGAAAGTTCGAGTAGAGAATGCAAAAGTTCCAGTTGCGGTACTAGATAGAATCTAGGTGAGGAGAGCCAAAGTGAGGATGAAAATCCTCAATCCTTTAGCCTCATGAATGATGAACCTGCATTAATAAGCGAAGAAATCATGTCTCAGTCCAACAAGGAAGAGGCAGAATCAACAAAACTGCAAGATAATGACGATAGCTCGCAAAGTCATAGAGCACTAGCAATTGTGCTCATTGCTTTTGAGCCATCGCACCCACAAATGAATCATGAAATGATTAGTCAAGGAAGCGACATACTGGCAAAATAATTGAGCGTCATCCTGACGCTCCGCATCCTACTAAAACCAATAATAGTAGGAAGACTACTCATCAAGGCGAATGATTGGAGTAAGAAAAGAGCAAGCTATAAAGGATGGTCTCACTCCTAAAATATATAAGTGGCTCAAGCAGAAGCCACGAAACATTTGATGGAATGCGACACAAACGTTTCTCCCACGACATGCAACATTCCTAGAATGCGAAAATCAGTATTTTTAACTTTGTGTTTTTCCTATATTTTATTTTAGTAAATGTTCTTTTATTTATAGGCATAGGATATTTTCCTTTTTAGAGTATTTTCCTTGTTAGTATCAATTCCTTTTATTAAGTATTGAATAAGGAATAATGCAAAAATTAGTGCGAGATCCTTGAGGAAATTGAAATTTTCTTTTTGTGATCATTTCCTTTTTCTTACGCAGGGAATTAAAAATTTGAAAAGTTTAAAACCATATAAATACCCTTAAAAGAAAAGTGAAAACTCACAGCTTTCCATTCCTCACTGCAAGAAACCTAGCAATCTCCCAACCCTCATTCCTTTTCGACTACCTATGGCCCTTGTTCGCAAGCCCTTTAGCAACTATTAGAAAGGGAAGGTAATTGATGGGTGAAAGTGGCTTCACAACTCCGCCTCCGAGTGAGGAGAGAGCTTATGCAGGTGGTAGAAGACCAGTAAGAAGGCTTCTAATGCACTAAGCTGGAAAGAAAAACCTTCATTAGCTTGCAAGTTTACTGTAGTAAAGAGACAAAACAAAGTAGGAAAGACGATCCAAAAGAGGACGAGAAGAGAGAAGTGTCGGCCAAAGTGGGAAAAGCGTTGCCAGGACCACAGAATACAAACCAAACGCCAATTGTAGAAGGGTCCATTTTGGTGGCTAAAATACCCCATAGTGTGAGTAGAATCTTCGTATCCTATAGAGTAGCGGAATGCTACGCATTTCTAAAAGACGAGGTTTCTGGCGAGAGCGAGGATTCTCAGGGGTGAAGTTACCGAAGGAAATTTCTGATATGATCAGCGCATTGGAATGGAAGGAGTTTGTGCAACCAGCAGTGGATGCAAGGACAGAATGGGTTCGCCAATTCTACACGAACCTAAACAAGGAGAAACCATTTTTCTCAAGAGTAGAAGGTTAAGAAATTGATTGTCGCACAGCAGCTTGGAATAGTGCATTCAAACTTTCAGACAATGTTGGAGCAGAATGCCAAGCATTATTAGAAGCACCTTCGAAGGAATAATTGCAGGAATGCCTTAAAATAATGGGATTAATTGGAGCTAGGTGGCAGGATTCAACTTTGCTTCCTTCAGGATGGGTGAAAGTTGATCTCTATTATGGGCTTCATCTCAGTAGGATTACACTCATGCCAACAACGCATGATGCACTAGTACATACAAATCAAGAATTGTTGTTGTACGCAATAAAGGCTAGGAAGAGTGTCAATGTGAGTCGAATAATAGAAGGACAAATCCAAAACAGTGTCAGCATGTAGAAAGATGAAATATTCTATCCGCACTTGATCACTCTAAAATAGAGTTAATACTTACTATCTTTTAGAAACATTGTTGGAACTTATCATTGAAAATCTAATGCTAAAAAAGTGAATATAATGAGTAAAAGGTGAAAAAAGACTAATGCTGACGGACTAGGGGAATAATTGGAGAAGCATGAATTATACAAGAAAAACGGCTTTATTTTAGTCTAAAATGTGTGATAAAGAAGGGTTGCACACTAACTTATAACTTTTGCAGAAACAACCCATGCGAAGCAGACACCAAAGAATTACGATGCAAAGAGGAGACGCAGATCCGATGATGCAGAACAGAAAGGATTAATTCAGAGCAAAAGTTTGGAAATGCAAAAGCGTGCACAGCACTATCGGAAGAGACACCACATGCCCACGAGAGCAAGATAAGGAAAGAATCAAGTGAAGGGAAAAATGTTGACTAACCAGACAGTTAGAGGAAAACTATAGAAATCACGGGATTCATGCCTTATTTCATAACGATGAGATTGACGAAATCAATCAACTGAAATCTGTCGCGCTAAAGAAGCTGCAAATCAAGGAATATTCAAGAAGTCTAAGAGAAGACCGCCATTACCTTTTTAGGGAGCTCTCTTTTTGAGTTTTGAGTAAAGTTGCGAAATGTGTGAACCTCTGTTTTTACTGCTTTTTATTAGACTCATTTTTGCAATTGATTTATACAATTTCAGCATGTTGTTTTTTTATGTCGTTATTTATGCTTATTGTTTGTATTATGAACTAATTCTTGTAAGACAACGCTAAAGAAAAATGGTGTAGCTAATGCATGTGTTAAGAAGAAATAGGAAGGACATGATTGGGGCATGTTTAATTAGAAACGAATCACGAATAATAAGTGTCGACCGGCCATCCACAAGCACTAATAGGTTGTAAATCGAGAGAGGAAACAATCTAAGGCTAATTTTCATGTTCAGTAGGTTAGTTCTAAGTCTTTCATACTTTAAATCGGAGTTTAGAGATAGACGCGTAACTACTATATACTCTGTGCTGGGTGTTAATTACATTAAGTCGCAACGAAAGTAGGGCTTAATGCCAACGAAAGCTAAAGCGGACATTTGTCAAGCGATGTATGATGGTTAATCCTTACCGCATTGTTTCTTCTTATGCATTGCTAATGTTCACCATGAGTACCTTAGTCTAGCCTTTCTTTCTTACATCATTTACTTAAACTTTTTTTTTTTTTTACGCATAACCCAAATCCAATCAAAACCCCTATTCGTTACTTCTTGCTGTTCTAAACAACATCTTTTGGTAAATCACAGTCCCTGTAGAAATCGATAATTTACTTATTACTTGCTACAGACCGCCTATACTTGCACGAGTGCATCCGCACACGAGGCAAATAGGTATTACCATCGCAATTCAAACAATCAAGTTTTTAGCGTCGTTGTCGGGGACTGTGTCAATTTATTTAAAATGTTGATTGTTTAGAATAGTTTTTTTTTTTTTCAAAAAAAGTTTCAACCACTTTAGTTAGATCCGGTGCATGAGCCCAACTCTCTCAATTGACTCAGAAACTGAGCGAACTCCCCATTGGACGACGACGAGAGCAAAGCAGGAGAGAAAGAGAAAGGATGGAGCCGGTTGCAAAGAACCACCCTGAAGTGATTGATCCACTAGCAGTTGCAGGTGTAGCAGCTAGAAAAGGAGCAGGTGCAACCCTTAATGCGAATCTACCCTCAGTTCAGGGCGTGGACGAAAGCGGTAGAGTCACGAAGACCTAAGCTTGACTTCTCAATCATGTGGCATATCCAAGAAAGCTCAGATCCAAGTGGTCTGGACCATTTCGTATTACACAGATTAAATCAGGAAGAGCAATCTGGATAAAGAACGAGCCAAGTGGAGATGAGTTTGCACTGAATGGCCAGCGACTCAAGCATTACTGGAATGAGGATGTTCAATGCAAGATATCTTCATTATCCTTGGCTGAAGAATAAGCGCGCGAGCATGCACTTGGAGCCAATGCGTATCAGTAAATTTTATTTTTGCTCCAAGCATGCTTGTTATAATTTTTCTATTTCCTTATTTAAAGAAGTTATTTAAGAAAAAAATTGTTTTTGATTTATTTAATTTATTTCATGTATTTTCCAATTTTAAGTTCTCTTTTATTAGTCTCCCTACTTGGTTTAGACAGATTATTTGGACTGCTGAAAGGATAAATAAAAAATAATCGATAAAGGAAATTTACGCAATCATTTCGATCATTAAATGCGACCGATTATCGAGCAATCGGATTAAGGAATTGATAATCCAATGGTTAGCAACAATTGCAAGGCCACCTAAACTGAATCGACAACCTAACACATTGCGACGATCTGCTGCTACAAAGATCCTACCATTTCATCCTGAACTTTAAATATCCATACATTGTAAATTTTTCCTTTCATCCAACCATACCATTCAGCCCTTACGTTCTTTCTCCCATAATCAGAATCACATCAATCACCACGGTATAAAGAAACACAACAAACTACAGAAAATGGTGGAGCCAACGGAGAGAAGGACAAGATGTGGTTGACCCACCTCTAAATCCTAAGCAAGCCAACGCTGCCGCACCAACTAGCCCAGAAGGTGACCAGTCGCAAGCCAGTACTCCGAAGCATAGGCGAACCATTGCTTCACCGAAAGAGCAGTCACTTCTGTGCCACGACGATCCCCATTGTTGGTACTGATTGATTGCTCTGAAACTTCAGGGTATTTCAAATGTTTAGCACCTTCAATGGAGGAGAAGGATATGGCCGAGTTCGATCGAAAGATTAAAGAGTTTGCACAAGCAAGGAATCGCAAGCGCAGATGAAATGCAGACGTGGGCACCTCTAAACCTGTTGAGGTGGCTCTGTTTGTACAATAGAGGAAAGGCCGCATCAGGAAGGAAAAGCTTCGATGATGGAAGAGCATCTAGGTGGATGCAGAGGAGCAATGGCAGTGTTGGAGGACCTGTTCTGACCCCAAGTCAGAGAAGAAGCCAATGAGGCCTTGCCAAGCATCAAAGAATAAGGCTGACACATATAAGAAGAGTTTCAGGCGATGTAGATAGAACCATTCAGTGCTTAAAAGCAGAATTCGCAGCAGATACTGCGACAACAGTAGTAGAGATGGGTCCCTACACTTATGCCCATGTATCGACTCGCCCACCAAAAGAACGAAGAAGCATGCAGGACAAATTGGTGCGATGCATCTAGCGGCTCACCAATTATCTGGATACATATATGTACTACGTACGAGAATGAGACAGTGCGTTATTTAATGCACTCGCATTATTAGATCCGCATATCCGCGTGCCAAATTTTCCAGACCTCCAGGACATTGTTTCTTCAACCGACTCTGACAGCTCTAACTCTAAGGAAGAATGATAAAGGAAGTTTTTGTCTTTATCACAATACTCTTCCTCTTTGTTTGTGTCTTTCATGCATTAATATTAATATAATCATTTTCTCCAGTTCATTTCCTGCGCTAAATATTCTACTTTGACCTGTGTTATGCTGATTTCTAACTTTTTAATTGTGCATTTCAAAAACATTGCCTAAAAATGTTGAAATTTAATTTGCCTTGGGATTGTCAATTGCTAATAATTCTGACAAGATTGTTTTGGGACAGATCCATTATTAACTTAGGACAAATGCACACTTTCTTAGGGAGGAATCCGAAAATGCGAAAGAGTGAGATAAAACCTTAGAACAAATTAAGTTTGGGGGAACTAAGCCTCACCTTCATTGCGGACAATGAAAACTTTAAATTTGGGGGTGAGGGCAAGCACATGGAGTGTTTTGAGAGAAAAGTGAAAAAAAAAAGATATATATAAAACAAAGATCAAAACATTCTGGGTAAAAATGAATGGCGCAGAAAAGAGAATTGTTGTGGGAATCCCGAAGTACTCTGCTAGTAAAAAAAACTCCTTTGCTTAGTTGAAACGTTTTATGCTTAAGTGAACCATGCTAAAAACTACGAAATTATAGCTATGAGTGCAACCCAAGTAGGAATGTGGAAAGCATAGAAAAATATCCTCGAGGGATTCGAGACCCAAATAAATAAGCCACGGACAAAATGTTTTGAACAAGCTTAAAGTGATCAAGGGGGGCAATTGAGCTGTGTTAGAGCCGTATGATTCCAAACTAAGGAACTTGCTTTGTAATAAAGGGCAATTAGGAAAAGAACCGACACAAAATTGAAGGGACTATGGCAAGAGAAGAATGGGGATGACTAAACGTATGGCGTGTTAAGGCAATAATAATCAAGAGAAAGATTTTTTTTTAGTGAGCAGTAGCTTTTGCACCTATAAAGCATCACTCGAGACGACCAATGATTCAAGTTTGGGGGTTTGATGACTCTCAAATAGAGTCAATATTTTCTATTTTTTAGAATCATTGTTGGAACTTATCAATGAAAATCTAATGCAAAAAAAGTGAATATAATGAGTAAAAGGTGAAAAAAGACTAATGCTGATACATTAGGCGAACAATTTGAGAAGTAGGAATTATACAAGAAAACCAGCTTTATTTTAGTCTAAAATACGTGTTAAAGAGTGGTTGCGCACTAACTTATAACTTTTGCAGAAACAACCTATGCGAAGCACTAAAGAATTTTGATGCAAAGCGGAGATGTAGAATAGATGATATAGAAAATAAAGGATTAATGCGGAGCAAAAGTTTGGAAACGTGATGACTCTCAAATAGAGCACATTTTAGGCTATTCTATTCTGCATTACTCTAAGGTTCAAGGAAAATAACTGGGCTTTAATATGTAAATTGCGAGTAAAACTAATTGCTAAATCTACTAATTCCTTAATTAGTCTCCTAAATTGACAACCCATTAATTCCTTAATTAACAATTACATTAAAGTTTATTCCAACAAAACTCCTCCATAAACTTAAATGCTTTTGCTATCTACCATGCCAATCATCTTCTTGAATTTGTCAAACAATACCTTTCGGCAACGGCTTTGTGAAAATATCAGCAACTTGATCTTCACTTGCTATATGCTTCAATTCCACATTTCCTTCCTTCACATGATCTCGGATAAAATGAAAACGAACATCAATATATTTACTTTTTTCATGATTCACTGGATTCTTTGCTAACTCAATTGCTGATATGTTGTCTACTTAAATTACTGTCGTACCAAGTTTCTTTAACTCCATTTTTCTTAACAAACTTCTCACCCATATCGCATGACAAATGCACCATGAAGCTGCAACATATTTAGCTTCGCATGTCGAAAGCGTCACAATCGGTTGCTTCTTTGACTGCCAAGTAAAAGCTGTTTTCCCTATAAAAAATGCATATCCCGTTGTACTTTTCCGATCGTCTATGTCTCTGCACCAATCACTGTTAGAGGAACCAATCAACTTGTAATCTTCCACTTCGAATAAAACATCCCAAGTGACATTGTTCCTGGGATATATCGTAAAATCCTCTTCAACGCCTTCCAATGCGTATTAACTGGCTCCTCCATTAATCGACTTATAATGCCAACACTCAATGCGATGTCTGGCCTTGTGCATGTGAGATAGCGAAGGCTTCCCACCAAACTTCGATATTTGCTTGCATCTACATGTTCTCCTTCATCAAATTTCAAAAGTTTCGTACCTGGTTCCATTGGTGTTGCAACCGGATTGTAATTTTTCATCTTGAACTTCTTCAAGATCTCTTTCGCATACTGCTCTTGCGATACAAAAATTCATGTCTCTTCTTGTTTAACCACCAAATCGAGGAAATACCTCAGTAGGCCCAAATCTGTCATCTCAAACTCTCGCATCATCGTGCTCTTAAACTCTTCTATCATTGCATTACTATTACCCATAAATATCAGATCATCAACATAAAGAGCAACAAATATCACATTACCTCCACTCTGCTTTGTGTAAAGCACATGCTCGTAAGGACACTGCTTGTATCCGTTCTCCTTGAAATACGTATCAATGCGAGTATTCCACACTCGCTGTGCTTGCTTCAACCCGTATAGTGCTTTCTCCAATTTTATCACCTTCTTCTCTTCTCCAATTTTTACATATCCGAGTGGTTGTTCAATGTACACTATTTAAATTGCGCCGCTTGCAAAATGAGCAATCTGATTGTCTCCATTCTAGCAACTGGAGCAAAAACTTCATCATAGTCTATTCTCGCTTTCTACTTGTATCCTTTTGCAACAAGCCTCGCCTTGTATCGCTCTATCTTCCCTTGCGCATTCATTTTCTTCTTGAATACCCACCTCACACCAATCGGCTGACTTGCATTCTGCAATTCTGTCAACTTCCATGTATCATTGCGTTCAATCTCATTGATCTCCTCATCCATTGCGGTTTGCCACTTCTCATCTTGCACTGCTTCCTCAAAACTAATACTTTCTGCATCTTCCAAAAGACATACAAGATGCACCTCATTTGTCGCATCGTACAATTCTTACAAACTCCGCATCCTGGGTTGTTGTGGTTCTTCTTCTTCTTCAATTGTTTCAGACTCTCTTGGCATACTCATTGATGCAACGACTGGTGATTCTCCAACTTCAATGCTGGCTTCCATTGAATTGTTCCAGTCTCATTCACTTTTTTTATTTACTCGCAAATAATTTCCTCATAAGCTTCTCAAATTTAATTTATACATACGATTTCTTCCCATCTCTACTTGAGCGACTAAACGCTCTTTCTTGTCCCTTAAAATCAACAACCAATCTTTCAAAAATACAAAATAACCCTTCTCTATGATTTACCCCAAACTCAAAATATTTATTTTAAGATCTGATACATAATAAACATCCTGGACTGATCCTATCAATCCATCATTTTGCACAAAAGAAATCATATCTTTGCCTTTTAGCTTTATTTTTGACGCATTGCCAAAAGAAACATGACCATCTTCAATTTTTCGCATCTCTTTGAACAGATGCTCGTGTCCGTTCATATGGTTGCTTGCCCCCGAGTCAAGATACCACACAGTATTATTATTGTCGCTTCCTTCTTTATGCGCCATCAAAAGAACACCTTCATTCGCATTGCTTTCTACTACTAAGTTGCTTATTTCTTCAACCTTTTTATCCGCACAACAATCTCTCGCAAAATGCCCTTCTTCACTGCAATTGTAGCATTGTCGAAATAATAATCACTCGCATAGTGACCATACTTGTGACACTTGTAGCATTCAATAATTGACTGATTCTATCTACTGCCTCTTCCTGGACCGCGTCCTCTTCCGCGCCAATTCGCTTGACTCGTACGTCCCTTCTCCGCATCATAATCGTCGCTTTCACTACTGCGACCATATCCACGACTTCCACGCCCTCGACCTGTACTCTAAAATTTTTTAGAATAGAGTACCTCTTCATCTTCGATTGATACTTTGGTTTGAAGCGCTTGCTCTAGCATTTCCTCTTTCTTCTTGTTCTTGCGTTGCTCATGTGCCTCAAGAGAACCAGCAAGCTCATCAACAGTAAGTTTCGAACGGTCCTTTAAATCCTCTATCGTGCACACCACATTCTCGAAATTATCCATCAACGATCCCAAAATCTTTTCAAAACCTCGCGCATCTGTTAGCTTTTCGCCATTGCAATTGAGTTGATTTACCACCGTCTGTACACGCTTGATGTAGTCGCTTTCTGACTCCTTCATCTTTATGCTTTCGAACTCACCGTGAAGAGTCTGGAGACGCACTTGCTTCACTGGTCGGCTCCTTTGAAAACTTTCTCTAAAGTATCCCACGCTTCTTTTGAAGTAGTTGCACTCGCAATCTTCTCAAAGCGCAATTCATCAACTGCACGGAACAACATGTCCAATGCTGTTTTATCCTTCGATCACGTCTCTTTCAACTCTTTTATTTAAATTGTCATATAATTCGCGGTATCCTTTGGTTCTACAAAACCTTCTTCGGCAACTTCCCATGCATCATGAGATCTAAGAAGAGCTTTCATCTAGATGCTCTAATTCTCGTAATTTACCTTCGTCGATCATGGCTGTGACATTTGACCCATTACGTTCGCCATCGGCTCTGATACCAATTTGTAAAAACTAAATTCGAAAAACAAAACAATAAAACACAAATTCTCA
>JBBMKA010048820.1:0-19836 GCA_037833695.1 Sechiopsis laciniata
AACGGTGGGGCAAACACGGGTTGGGTTATTATAACCAACCCGGCCGTTTACATAAACGGTGCCCCAAACATACCCTAAAGGGCCATATTATGTTACGCAAAAAAAAAAATAAAAAATAAATAAACATCATATCCCAGAGGTGGAGAGGCTTCATGTGCCTGCATTGTTTGAGGAACCATTACGGCACACTAAAGGGCCATATTATTTGAGGAACCACAATATCAATATTTTTTCTTCTTCTTATTATTATTTTATTAATTTTCCTTTTAAATTTATTGTTTTCGTTGTTAATATTGTTTCTTTTTTTAAAATATTAGTTTGCAGAGATGGAGAGGCTTCATGTGCATGCATTGCAACAACTCCAACTCGAGTTGGCTGATGCAAGGGAAAGAAGTGGGAGTTACAATGATGAGTCAAATATTTCTCAGACAAACACTAAAGAGGTTTTGCAATATGGGCAGACCAATAATAATCAATTAGGTGGAGCTACTTCAACTGGTAATAATGGGGCACTGTCAAATGGAAGTTCAGAAAATGTTCCATCTTTTAACTTGACTGGCAATTCATCTAACCAGGTGGGTTGCGTGTCCTTCCCTATGCAGCTATTGATCTTGTTTGACTTATCATGGTTACTTACTACTTTATGGTGTCAAGTTCTAAAATGGATCTGAAAGAACTACTGTAATAATATGGCCAATCTGTTTTTGTTGTTAGACTGATCATGTATCCGGTGTTCCAATGGCTCCATCATCTCTTCTTGGGATTCCACCCTACCTTCCTCCTGGGCAGATGGCTGCTTTGCATCCTTTTTTGATGCATCAACCAGGGATTCCTCATTCGGTACCGTCCCAAGTTCCTCAATCTCACATGGGGCATTTCTCATCATTACCAACTATATCATCCATCCAACCATGGCAGAGTGAACAGGTAAGTGACATTCTTATATTTTGGTTCTTTTTCTTCCCTTTCATATTACTGGAAGCAAATTAAATATTATGCATCTTCTCAAGATTGTTTCAGAGGGCTCCAACTGTTCTGCTCAGAACGAACTTCAGTCATCTCAAAATGTTCAAAACATTGTGACATCAAATATTAGTTACCCCTACGAGATGACTGCTAATGGGAAAGCTCTTGAACCAGATTATCTGGATGTTCATACCAACCAGAGAAGAGAACCTGATTCAGTGCTTTCATCGTCTTCTGGAGAAACACAGGTATTTTGAATATTTCTAACTTCAATTGATTAATTGTCCCCAAGGGGTGGCGAGGTGATCGAACGCTTGGGCTTTGAAGGTGTGCTCCTCTCAAGGTCTCAGGTTTAAGACTCACTTGTGACATTAATTTGTAGACACCTCCCATATCTTCTCTCACGTTCCGGTGCCTGGCTTAGGGACGGGCGTAGTTACCCCGAGTATAGTGGAGCGAACCTCTGATTTTCTGGTTTCCAAAAAAAAAAACTTCAAATGATTAATTAATTACAATGTTTTCTTAGTCTTGTTTGCAATCCTGAATATACATATATTCTTTTTAGCTTGAGTCAGTGGATAGAGGATACCAAGTTACCCCCCAACCTGATACGAGCCTGCAACATGTTACCTCTCAATTTCATGATGCTCTAAGGATTGGTTCTATTTCTGTTCAACACAACATTGAAAAGGTGAACATTTTGCGTGCTTTCTTCCCTTTGTTGATTGCTTATTTGGTTTAAGAATTAGCTTAAGCTTTACTTCGTTTGTTCCAGGATCAAAATGATTTGGGTGCAGGAGATCAAGTACTGGAGGAGCAAGGGTTAAATGGGGGAAAATTAAGTCCGGCTGTCAGTATATTAGCCTCTGATTTTTCCTCTATTCACAGTGTAAACGTCAGCGAAATGGTTATCACCAATGCTTCTGGATCTGGGGCTGTTGTATCTGAAGCTTTTGTTTCTTCTGGGCTGAAAATTCCAATGATGGTGGGGAAGTCCTCAGCAGCTTCCCTTCTTGATGAAAGAGCATTATTGGCGTGTATTGTTCGCACTATTCCAGCTGGTGGTAGAGTTCAAATAAGTTCAACAGTGAGTTTTATTTTTGACACTTTCATCGTGTTATATTTGTAATTTTAGATAATAATATTATGTCATGTCTGCGTTTTTCTAAACTGAAGCTTTTTGCCCTTTCTAATGCAGCTACCAAACAGGCTCTGCAAGATGCTTGCACCTTTACACTGGCATGATTATGAGAAGAAGTATGGTAAGCTTGAAGACTTTGTAGCTGGTCATCCTGAAGTGAGATTCTCCAGAACTCGATGCACAATAATTGATTTTTGTATTTCTAGCAGCGTGTATGGTTGTAATCAGTTACCACGTTTTTTCTTTTAATTTGTTATCAGTTATTTGTGATCGAGGGCGATTATATTCAACTTCGAGAAGGAGCACAGAAAACAATAGCAGCTACAGCGGCTTTTGCTAAGGTTGCCGCGGCAGCC
This sequence comes from Sechiopsis laciniata, assembly GCA_037833695.1. Taxonomy (NCBI): domain Eukaryota; kingdom Viridiplantae; phylum Streptophyta; class Magnoliopsida; order Cucurbitales; family Cucurbitaceae; genus Sechiopsis; species Sechiopsis laciniata. The sequence continues at coordinate 2,464 of JBBMKA010048820.1, forward strand.
GCAGCCTCATCTCATAATTCATCATATTTGCCTTCTGTCGCTATGACCCCGATGGCACATACGAAGAATCGGTCTAAGAGGATTCCATCTGCCAAGGGTTATCCACAGGCCACACTAATGAAAAATCAACCTAAGAATGGTTTTCATTCGGCTGGTAGTGGAGGTGTATCGAACGTGAAACTTTTTACGAGATCATCCAGTCGTGAACTGAGTATCTCAGAAGGCAAGCCTGGTGAATCATCTGTGTTTTTGGCATTTGATAATGGGGCTGCTCTTGATAGAACATCAATTGGGAGCAATCAAGGCTTACCTTCAACTGATGGGAGGTCTAGTGCCAATTTTTCTGGGAAACATCAGGGCAGGTATTATTCTAAACCATCTAGCTTGTGGGCATTACAGCCATCTAAATTCTTTTGTTAGATATCTCTATTGATCATGAATGATTGAACATAGAATTTAACGAGCTGAACTGAATTTGTATGTACCATGACAGGATGAGTGCTGCTTCGTTGCCTTCAAGAAGATAAGTAAGTACTCTTGTTAGATTGAAATTCATGTTGAGTTGCAAATTGATACAACTTTAAATTTTTCTGGTAGTGATTTTCTCAATTTGGTTAAGATGCTTTGCTGTTTTTATGAAATTGTGTGTGTGTGTGTGTGTTTTTTTTTTCTTTTAAAGAAAAATATATATAAATGAAGAATTCACATCGTTCTGTGTTTTGATAGATTGTTCTGAATTGTTATCCACTCTTGTATTCTCTTTTCTTTTCTTTGTGGTACTTGTTGAATCATGTCTCTCTTTTTTACCCTTTTTTTAAAAAAAACTCTTTTGGTTTTGTTCTTAGAAGAAAACAATTGTATCTTTTCTTTTCCTTGGTTTTTATTGTTGATATTCATGGAGGACTCGCTTTTTCTGTTGTGGATTTTCCAGAGATAATATGAAATGTGCTAATCTTATGGCTAGAGGGGGAAGCCTTGGAGAAAAGGATCAGATAGTACTGAGACGTTTAACCGAGAATCGTCCAGATTTGAATGATCAGTAATTTGTAATTTCTCCGATCCGATTCGACATCTGATTTCTTTTCTTTCCTTTTGGTTTATTTGTATTTTCTCCTCTTTTTGGGCTATTTTAGTGGGGGTGTGTTTTTATTAACATGGACTCATCAGATGTCTCATTCTGATTTTTTATTAAAACGAATAACTATAACTGTGAATCTGATAGTTCATACTTGATCTATGTGGTCTATAAACCAGCATTCATCAACTTCTTCATGCCTTTTGGCTTTCATATCTCTACTTTTTGTAAATTGGGTTTGCTTCTAAACTTAGTGTTTGTCTCATATCTCATACTTTTTGTAAATCCATTTTCTTTACATGGTCTGCCAAGTGATCCATTCTTAGTAATTGTAGTAGAAATTTTGTTGTTAGCTCAAGAATAAATCCTACCCTTTTTGGCATTGTATTCAGATGCAAAGTTGAAAATCCAAAATATGGTTTTTTTTTTTTTCTTTTTTTTTTGGGTTCATCATCTGTGGAGTGGAGGTCGAATTTTCGAGTGGAAGGAACGAAATAAGAGCTATTATCCAGTAGTCTATCCTCATATGAGATTATTATTATTTTTCATAATTAAACTAAAATTTGGAGGTGGTAGACTTGGATCATTTTTATTTCATATTGGTTGTCATCAAGGATTAGAGGTTTAATTTTATAGCATGAAGTTGTTGGTAAGAATCTAATTTATCCTCAACATGTCACTTCAAGATGATGTTTTTTTTCAGTTCATCAATTTTGATTTGAATCTCAATATCATTTTTATTGACCTAAATACATATTTGAGTTTAATGAAGTATGATAACATATTTGATAGTATGATGTTCTATCTCATAACAAATTGATGATGAGAATAATAACAAATTTATTTTATAAATGCTAAGAGGTTTATGGGTAGGTATTCAACAAATAATGAGAAACTTCGTATTTTTTTTAGTCAAACAATTGCAATATTAGAGGATTATACCATTAACATTGATGTGTTTTTTCTTTGAAAGACAATATAATATTATTCTAAAGTGAGAACCATTGTAGAGAGCCACTTAAAAGTAATGATTTCAATTTATGATGGTCACGTACTTAAGTATTAATTTTCTATGATTTTTTTGACATTTAAATATTATGCAAATTGGTAAAATAGTCACAAATAACAAAAAAAAAAAAAAAAAAAAACGAGTAACTATATAAAGAGGTATTTGGATGAGATTTTGGATGACAAGTTATTTTGAATAGATAAAAATTGAAAGTTGCAGCCAAAAAATCATTTGGATGATGTTTTTATATAGAAGAGTTAGAGACAATAGCTTATTTGAATGTGAATTTAAAATAAGTAGTTAAAAAGAATGATAAAAAATGAGTATTATAAAATGAGTTGTTTTGAGTAAATAGAAATAAATGATTAGAAATGAGAAGTTATTTTGAATAATTAGAAAAAAAAATATTAAAAACGAATGGCTAGAAATAATGAGTTATTTTGAATAGTTACAAAAACTCGTTTAAATATAATTTTTTGAACAACATTTTAGTAAATACTCAATCTAAATCTTTATTAAATTTGACAAACAAACGCCTCCTAATAGTTTATGCCGAGAAAATAGTATCATCCATCGAATGGATCGGTGGGGTGTTAATTACCATATTTAGTATTATTCCATTTCAATTCTACGCCCACAGGTACGAGACTGGAAATCAATATTGGGCTCTCATATTATTTGAGAACAGCAGTACGCAGTACTTTTTAGGTAGGTTTTGTTGATCCCGCTCGCTCAATCTAAAATTTCAATTAAGGTTATTTAATTAATTAATTTTTTTTTTCAATTAAGAAAGGAAGGCAGGAGGTAGAATAGAGGTGTCCATTTTTCCTGTGGGGGAATCCCCGGTTAGGGGGGAACGAGGCCAGGGAGGGGGGGGGGGAATTCCCTGTGGGCTAATCGGGGCCGGGGACCCCGATTCACCGATCCCCGTCTAATTTTTTTTTTTAAATATTTTTTTTCTATACTTTATCCCTTTAATTTTCAAATAAAAATATATTTGTTGATGAAATTATCTATTCATATGAATATATTTTTTTAATAATTAACATTATAGTTGAAATTTATAGATATTTTCTAAGAAAATCTAATTATTTAAAATTATTATCCAAAAGAATATTTAAAAAATGTAAAAAAAAAAAAAAAAAAAAAAATCCCCGCGGGGAATTTGACCCTGCTGGGAATCTCCGCCCTGCCCCGTGGACATCTCTAGGACAGAAGCGAAGCAGAAGGGCGTGGGTGGAAGAGATGGGTTATGTCCTGAGAGTGAGATTGTCTTCCTTCTTCGCCGGAGCAGCGGTTGCATCGTTTCTAGGGTTTCACCTTCTTCAATCAGATTACAAACTTGCTTACCAATCCTTTTCCCAAAAGGTATTCATCCGATTTTCACATTTGTTGCCATTTTTTTCAAGAATTACATTTTCTGACATTCGATTTTGGCGCTTCGTTTCTAATTCTTTCCTAATTGAATCAAGTTTAGACTTAGTTTTAGTGAATATTTTTGAATTATCGGGCTAGCTTTGAAATGCCAGAGGTGGAGGTACAGATTTGTATACGACGCAAAGTTGACCTTGGGTAGAGATCTTAGTGAGGGCAGAATTTCTTGACAGGCTTGAATCATCGTGTAGTGGCCTAGTGGTTAAGAGTACATATAGACTATAGTAACTAAAAGGTGAAGAATTTAATCCATAGTGTCTACTCACCCCAATTTTTTTGGCATACAAATGTTATAAGATCAAATGGTTTATCTCATGATAATTGTCAAGGTGCACGTAAGCTACCCTAGATAAGCACGAAAAATTTCTTTATAGGATTGAATCATCGTGTAGTGGTCTTGTGGTCAAGAGGACCTTAAGTAACTAAGGAGTGATGAATTCAATGCTGAGTGCCAATCTACCAGTGTTTTCTTGGCATCCAAATGTTGCAAGGTCAAACAATATATCTTGTTATAATAGTCAATGTACACGTAAGCTAGCCTAAACAGTCATGAGAATTTCTTGATAGACTTGAAAAGTAGGCCCCTTTGAGTGAGGTGCATAAAGATGAGCGAGTATCATAAGTTGGAATTAGAAAGGTCAGAGATCGAGAAGAAGATTGTGGTAGAGATCGAAAAGAAGATTGTTTTCTTCTTCTTTTTTTTTTTCCTTCTCTCTATGCTATTACAATTTTGCACAAATCTTTCCTTGGGGGCTTAGATTGGTGTCCTATTTTGAATAGTGATTAGGCAAAGTTCGAGTCTCCCTCCATGTTGGAGGAGATAAGAAAGGGGTTTTTGGATTTAATAGGAATAAGGCCTTAAGCCCGGATGGTATTACTATTGTTTTTATCCATGACACTGAGGATTGTTTGAAGGAGGATCTTAAATGAAACTTTTGTTTATTTTATTCTTAAGGAGGGGGCAAGGCAAAGATGGTTAAGGATTTGAGACCTATTAGTCTTGTGACTACTCACTAGCATGACTAGGCAGAGAGTCCTAAAATGAATTATATTCTTTTTTTTGGATAAGAAACGATTTCATTGATTCATGAAATTACAATATAATATTTATAGATTACCGAAGATCAAATAAGCGATCTCCAGTAATCAAGTAGTGTTTCATAACTATAAGAACAAAATAACGGATTAAGTTTACACCAACCAAGATATAACGTGATAAGTGATGTTCTCCAAAAAAGTATCAAAGGAGGAGCATTTGTCGTTAAAGATCCTCCTGTTTCTCTCCAACTATAAACCCCAACAAAAAGTTATGATAAAATGCTCCCAAAAGATTTTCTTCTCCTTCTTAAATGGATGACCAAGCAGTGTCGATGATAGTAAAGAGTAGGGATCCAGCTGAAGGGTGATTGGCCAATTAAAAGCCGTTAATGTTTTGCAATGCAAGTTTCAGTTATGTTTTCAAGTCAAATTTCAGCTCTATGAAGTGGAACTAATTATATGATATGGCTGAATCAAACGATTCACTAGAGAATGCTAGTTTTTTTCAATTGAGAATTTGAGAGTCGTGCATGCAAATGCAGTTAGCTTCACATGTCTTCATGCTTAGTACTTAGTAGTGATGAGATGACCGATGAGCCCTTAGAGCCTTAAACTCCTATGGTATATTATTAAGAAAAAACTTATGGCAGGCGAGTATTTGTGCTATGTTGTGGAGTCTTTGGGGGCGATAGAAACAATAGACTTCTTCAAGAATTGGAAAGAGATCCGAATGATATCTGCCATCTGGTCCCTCATTAGATTCTATATTTCACTTTTGGTCTTAGTGACAATTTTTCTTTTTTGTAATTATTCTTTAGGTTAGATTATTCTGGATTGTAAGCCGTTCTTTTATGCTCAATTTTCCTTTGTGGGCCTCTCTTTTTTGTACGACCATGTATTCTTTTGGTAGGATTTTATTATTTTGCATTGTTGAATTGTTAGTCTTTGGGAAAAGCTAGTATCAAGTCTGGCAGCAAGCAATAGGAAGTTGACACATTTATCCAATTGACAATTGTAAGTACATATGCGTACATAACCGAAGTACATATGCGTACCTAACCGAAGTACATATGCCATATGCGTACATAACCGAGCTCGTGTGCTCGTAATAAGGGTGCATCATCCCCAATTTTTTGTCTGTAGTTTCTTCCACTTTCAAGTCCCAAAACACTTATGGGGACTATGTTTGAAATATACAAAATTTTAGTCCCATGTTTCTATCACCTTTCTGATTGTCTGGTGAGAGATGATTCATGATAACATGTTGGTTCCTAATGTTATTCAGATGGGAGGGCTGCATGATTTTCTGGAGAGTAGAATTTTGGCACTGGAAAAGCTGAACCAGAATGATGCTTCCCAACATGTTCAAACAGGAGAGTAGCAAGAGGCCAAGCCAGGCAGGACTGTCTGAAGGGCTTTGCTGGAATTTATAAAGAACTTGAGAAGGATAATAACAGTACAAAAACTGATCAACAAGATGTCGAGTTTTTTCTTCGGAATTTTGTTGATTTTGTGTATGATCTTTGTTGTTATCAGACAGATTTAGGTTTGTACCCGAGCTGGTTGCTAATGTTGTATTGATGTTACCATGCTTGGAAAAACAACCTTCACCCTTTTCTCTTTTCATTTTGCCAATGCCGGTGCGTCATTTAAGACTTGGGAAATGAGTTATTTTATTTTATTTTTTGGGAAATGCATTTAAAAAAACTCGTTTAAATGTTTTTTTTTTGTTTTTTTGTAGAGGAGTTAAGAATGAAAACGTTGTTTGAACTTTAAAATGAATAGTTAAAAAAATAATGATTAAAAATGAATTATTTTGATTGATTAAAAATGAATGATTAAAAATGAGTGGTTTCAAAATAAAAAGTTATATTGAGTAGTTATAAATGAATGATTAGAAATGAGTGATTAAAAATGAGGAGTTATTTTTAATAGTAAAAATAAATAGTAAAACTTTGTTTGGATGTAGTTTTTCAAAAAGGAATTAGTGAATGAGTGAAAAATATACATTTTTATGTTTACAAAAAAACTATACATTTTTAAAGTTAACCTCAATAAATTCTGACCATTCATTTTTTGTTATTGTTATAAGAATTTGGTTTTCTTCATTCCTAGACCTTTCAAGAATCCCTGAGAAGCTCACAAATAGTTCAGTCATAACTGACAAGTGTTAGTTGAATCTAGATAACTACCATAACTCTCTAGACCCATCTCCATTCTTCCCCTTCTTTTCATTTCTCTTTATATAAATCTCTTTCCCATTATCATCAATCATCATCATCTTCAAACACCAATTTGAAATCTCACACATTATACTCCAAACTCTCACCTGCCATGGCTTCAACTCTTTCTTCTTCCCCTTCATCACTGTTGTTCTTCAAACCCAGACCCCCAACCAAAACCCCGCCCACCCGAGTCACTATCCCGCCTTTCAAGGCTCGAGCCGAGGCTCGTGGCGACCACAGCAGCGATACATCTTTGAATGTGCAGCAAGTCGATCCAAGCGGCCCCGGGCCCAGGAAGCTGGCTCGGGATGTTTCACCTTATGGTAAGTCCTTTCAATGCTAATTAGCTCATACCCTTTGTTATCCATGGCTTTGGATGTGGTTGAATTTACGGGTGTATATGGTTCGAGTTAGGTTGAGTTATAAAGATAATCTTTTTTCATTAATCAACCCCCAACTTGTGAATTGTCGATTATGTTTATCTCATATTTGCTCTTTAAGACTTGGTCCACAACTCATGAATCCATATAAAAAGATGAAGAAAAGTTGCATAATACTAGATTGAAATTTAAGATGTCCTTATTTTTAGTACATCCTTCCTACGGTATGTTAAAATTATATATTTTTAATTAAAATTTGTACTAATTTTAAATTGGATTGCTTGAATAAACCAGATATTGGCCTAACTTATAAGAACGGACTCAATTTAAATTATAAATTAGATTGGTTTTTTTACACCCTTAATTAAACTGAGATATTTTAGCCCCAATCGAAGTTGAACTGAGATATTTTAGCTACCCTTTTGTAATCTATAACTTTTGATGTGGTTGAACTAAGATTTAGCTACCATTTTGTAATCCATGACTTGATGTGGCTGAACTGAGATTTTTTTTTTTTTGCTTCGTTTGATAATCAATTAGTTTTTTAATTTTGGTTTTTGAAATTTAAGCCTATTATTAGGCAAATTTCTTACGATGCTCTACCTTTTTTACAATGTATCGAAAAACAAAAAACCAAATAATTATCAAACGGGGCCTTAGCAACCCTTTTGCAATCCATGACTTTTAATATGGATGAACTGAGATTTATCTACCCTTTTACAGGAATTTTAGACCCAATATCTCCAATGAGAACAATGAGGCAAATGCTGGACACAATGGACAGGTTATTCGACGACACAATGTTGAGGCCAGGATGGAAGTGGAACAGGGGAGAAATGCGAGCCCCTTGGGACATCGAAGAGCTCGAAAACGAAATCCGGATGCGATTCGACATGCCAGGCCTTTCCAAGGAACATGTCAAGGTTTCTATTGAAGACAACTTTTTGATCATAAATGGCAGCCATGAGGCTGAGAATTCCAACACCAACAGCGGCGGCAACAACGGCTGGTCGACGAGGAACGCCTCTGCCTACCACACCCGGCTTCAACTTCCTGATGGGGTTGACAAGGACAACATCAAGGCCGAGCTTAAGAATGGTGTTCTTTACATCACAATTCCTAAGATTGAAGTTCAACGCAAGGTCATGGATATAGAGGTTCAGTGATTGTTTTTTCATTTGCCTTTTTGGTTTTGTGTTTGAGTTTGGTACTTGTAGCTCTTTCTTTTGGTGTTTATGTACATACAAAATATTGTAAGTGTCTCTTAATAATAATTCTGTCTCTCTTGTCTGACTTTCTGACCTGTTATTGAATTTGTTCTACAAGTCCAACATGACATGGAAAAGAACATTAGCAGTTACCTGTTAGTAGATTATGGTTGGAGTAATGGTATGGTTCTATGAGTTATTACTGTGTTCATTGTTTGGATAATCACTATTAGAGCTCCAAATACCAAGTGAATTGCCATGTGTCCAAATAATTTTTTAAAACTAAACTGTTATGAATAATCACAACAACAATTAAGAATTAAAGAAAAAAAATGCGAGACAAAAAGTATGGTGATTTATGTAGTTCACTAACAGTCTATTAACTACGTCCATGAATAAAAGAGAGGAATTATTTTTTTAGAGAAAGAAATTGTTTTATTTCAAGGATGAATTTATATATTGCACTCTTACATATGATCCAAAATACATAAAAGCTCAATATAAGAATATAAATCGACTAGGTTTCGAGGATGTTGAATATTGTTCTCGACATAAATAAAATTTAAAATTACATACATTAATTGAATGATACAACTCCACTGTTACTCTTTCAAGTTGTTGAGTTGTTATTGTTATTGTTGGTAGTTATTATTAATTTTTAGAGTGTACATAATAGTTAGTAGAAAAAGATGAATTAACGAGTCAAATGATTATAATGGTTATTAGGATGAACGATTCTAAAAAAGAATCAACATGAATAGTGGATAATCATGGAACTCCAAACACAACATGAAAAATCCAAGTAACTATTATTGACATCAAAATGGTCATAAAAACCAAGCTACCTTCAAAACTATACACATTAATTGGATGCCACAACTCCACAACATTTCCCATCATGTTACTCCTCAGGAATGGCTGCTAATACAGGCTTCCAAGCAGCTGAAGATTCAACATCACAGCACAAACTACTTCTCTCAAGCTGCTGCATAATCAACTCTTCCATTGAAACTTTCTCAGCCAAAAACAGCTTAAGCTCTGTCTTTGTCAAAACAATTCTAACTCTCTTTGTTGATCTGCTTGTTTTCTCTGAATCTTCAATCAATGAATCAGCTAATAAAGGAGGAGATTTTGGAGAAGGAATCATGTAATAAACTTGACCAATCTTCAGCTCAAAGTTAAGGGGCAAATGGGTAGAGCCATTTTGTGAAGATCCAATGACAGAGTTGGTGAAATCAACCAACAAATCCTTTACAAGAATTGGTTTAGTGAACTCCAATACTTTTCCATCTGCTTTTACAATCTTTAGGACTTTCTTTTGGTTGTGTGTTGCATCAAGTTTGATGCAACAAGGTAATGTGATTTTGTATGTAACACAACTGTTTCCCATTTTGGTTTGTTTGGGAATCAAAATGGAGAATCAGCCTAAGGAGGAGGAGAAAGAGGCAAATTTGGATAGCCCTTCTGTTGGGGAAACCAAAGTGGGTGGTATATATACAATGAAATTTCCTATAAAGTGGAGAAAAAGGTAAAAGAATTAATATTTTGACTTTAAATTAAATTCTGTTTTGTTACGTTTTTTAACTTTCAAAAAGTTTAATTTTAGTTTCGGACGATTGTTTCATTTTAATCTATAACTTTCTAAAATTTAATTTCAGTCTTTCAACTTTGAGATTTATTTTATTTTACTTCATATAAATTTTCAAAAATTCAGTTTTAGTTTTTTAACTTCGACTTTTGTTTCATTTTAGTTCTTTAACTCTTAAAAGTTTAATTTTAGTCCATGAATATTGATATTTGTATCAATTCCGTCCCTAAACTAAGGAAAATTTGTCTATTTTTCTTAAAAAAAATCATATTCCTCAAAAAAATTTAGATTTATATTAAAATTATTAACATTATTGAACTAATTTCATTTAGTATTAACTTCAAATTTACTACATAGACCAATTCTATTTTTTTAAATACAAAAACTAAAATTAGACAATTGAAAGTTGATCAAAATGAAACAAACTTCAAAATTTAAGAGTTAAAATTGAATTCTTGAAAGTCGATGAACCAAAATAAAATAAATATCAAAGTCGAACTACCAAAATGATATTTTAATCTAATATTTGCTTAGTAGTCAAACAAAACTTAAAATAAATAAAAAAAGTTATAAGTCTAATTCATAATAACCACTTACCTAAAAAAATTTGTGACATTCAAATATTATAGATTCAGACACATTATTCTATGAGAATAGTTGATATTCAAGTATCTATTTTTTTAAAAAAAAAAATGGTCAACAAGCGTGCAGGCAAAAAGGGCATATAATGGGAGGCGGCTTGGGGCATTGTGTTTAAATTCTCAACCACTGGCGCCTACAGTGTTGTCCATATTTTGCTTGGCTTCACTCTACACTTTGTCTCTTCTCCTACCCACTTAGGTTAGTGGCCCATTGGTGGGTGCAACCCTAACTCAACCTCTATAGTTACAATCTCTCGTGAACCGTATATTTTTTTTTATATCTGTAATTGTCCAATCAATTTATTATGCATACTTCGACTATTGTATATACTGTTTGGTCCTACAATATTTGGATGTCAAGAAAATTCATAGAAAATTATTTTATAAGTTAGTGACTGTCTTAAATTGAACTTATCATTTCTTTAAGATTCTCTTGACTATTAAATCACTTCATGATGAGTGAATCTATTGTGAATTTAACTAAAGTTTCATATGGCTAGAAACTAGAAAGGGAAAGATCATTTAAATAGAATGTATTAAAAACTAAATGTTTATACCTAAAATGAACAATGTTAATCTATCTAAATTTCATTCCACTAAGTCATTTTCTTCGACCTAACTATTTCTATTGGGAACACAAAGATAAGAATAAAATTATGAATATAAATGAAAGAATATTTTTGCCGCTTATATTCTAATGGAACAATATCATATTATTATGGAGATATATGGAAAGTTGTAATATTTTCAACCTTAACCAACTTAACTAGCTCATTAACTTGAATATCATTAAATAAAGATTAAAATACTTATACACCTATTAAACCTATAACCTTTAAATTTTCTAAGATTCTCGACCATTAAGTTATTATCTCATAGTAATAATTGAATGGGTATAAGAAAGAAATTGAAGGTAATTTTTTTTCTTAAATTCAACTATAATTGAGAATAGGAAAGTTCAAACTCATGATCACCTAAATATTTATATTGGTTGAGTTATTGTTCGAATTGATTTCTTCTTTTTTGGTGCTTTTGATGATTTATTAGTTGCCATCATCAACTATGGTTAAGCTCAGACTTAAAATAATAATGGGTTGTGGTTAGAGTTGGGGAAAGGGCCTTTCTTCAACTAAAAAACATAAACAAAGAAGAGAAAAGGGTAGCAAAAAGAAATCATTAAATACAATGCTTGACGACAAAGTTTGGTTTTGTGGAGTGGATTTGTGTGTATATATTTAATAATTTGTTTTGCTAACCCACTAAACGAAATTAATACTCAAATTAAAACTAAACTGAATTGTCCACAATATTCAAAATCATTTTATACTAAAAAGACATTTTTTACTTGCCTTACAAGTTAAATTTCATCTCCTCTCAACTTCCTTGATTACAAAGCAAGGGGAATTAAAATGAAATATTGGTCCAATGTCAATTGTAAATCTTAAAGTGGATGGAAATTTTGTTAATGGTTTATATAAAGTTTTATAATACATTAAGAATATTGATTTGTGTTGTGGTTGAAAGTTATAGAATTTAAAATAAATTGTGATCTTGCTAACACAATCCAATTTGGCAACAAAGTGGTGACCCATTGAGATCATATGCCACTAGGTAATATGTAGATTTATTCGAAACTAAAATACATTAAATTTACCAGCGAATAAAGAATATAACTCAACTAACCTGATATCTTGAACAAAAAAAAAAGTATAATCCAAGTAATTCGAACTATCCAACTTAAATGATAAAAGTTGAGTTGAATTACAACTTTATAATTTTTGTTAGATTGAATTAATTTTGAATTAGTCAATTTTTTTTCTCATTCAATCCGGTATATTTTGTATATGAACGTAGTTGCCATTCATATTTTAATACATTTTATAGTATAGATGACTCTTCAAATTTTGTATTTTGTTATATATCAATAGATCACATCCATAGTGATCCTTAGAATCTTGGATTTCGTGGGTAAGATTAATATACAAGATATGTTATTAGTATGTTGGTATGGAGAATGGATTAACAATACAATCATTTTATGTTTGAATTTAGTATCATGCAATTTTTTTATTTTCCAATTCATAAGCTATGAGTCGGACTAGAAAGTATGAATAAACAAAATTCCAATATCCAACTCAACTTGAAAATATATGATATTAGACATATTGACGATCAAATTGATCAACTCAAAATTTTGAATTGATAAAAAAAATCATCCTAACCCAACCAAACCCTATACCATGTGCACCTCTATGATGTATGGCATAGTGATTATAATGTCCACAGTTCATATATTTCTCCCTTCTTAAATATTGTTAAAAAAAAAAAAAAAATCTCAAATTCTTGTGAATTGACTAAGAATAAATAGGTCATATCCTAATCAAATAAGTATGAAAATATAAACTATGAAGTAGATCTTAGCATAACGAGAGATTAAGAGAAAACCTTGGTAAATCTTAGTATAATTAGGTGAGGGGAGGTGGATCTTTGCGAGATTAAAAGCTATTAATTAAGTGGATCTTAGCCTAAATCACCGGGGAGTTAAAATACTAATTTAAATTATAAAATAATAGAAAGATATATGAATATTTATAAATGGGTCAAGAATAGACCACACTATGATGATGAAATGTAACCATGATGTTATTTTGTTCAACTAGACCATATGATAATATATAGGTGTAAAATATGAGAAGTTGTTGGTTTTGTGTTTGTCTTGTGTGGAAGTGGAATGTTACCTTTATCGTGGTTTGACTTTGAGGCACTAAAAACCAAATCAATGGCAAGGGTCTTTACTTTATAGTTAAAAAAAAAAGAAAAAAAAAAGAAAGAAAAGAAAAAAAAATCTAATAGTTTCTTTTTAAAAAATTTTAATTTTATTAATTTTTTATTTTTAAAATTTGACTTCAACCATCATGGATGGTAGCAAATTCGAATCTACGGTTTTTTTACATAAATTTATATCAATTAATTTTTTTTTTTTGAAAAGAACAATTAAACTATTCCGACAACTCGAGTAACGTGAACCAATTCAACCCAATTTGACGAGTTGAATTAGAAAATTTTTATGAGTTAGGTTAGATCTAGAATTGACCTAAAATTAACCCAACCCAATCCGACCAATCCAATTTTATTATTCAGTTTTAAAAATATTTTTTTAATCTATAACATAATTATTATGTTATTTAATTATTTAGATTATATTTAGATTTATTTTATTTAATTATTATTGTTAAACTTTTTCTTTTCAATATTTTTTTTAAGTCTTTATAATCTATACATCATAATAAAAATATATACTAAAATTATGTCACCTATGTTTGTTATTTAATTATCTATTTGTTTTATATTATATAGTTGAGATCGTCTATGTAAACCAAGTATGACTAATAGTGAGCGATTTTTTTATTGAATATTTTGCATATTTAATATTTATATTCATTTCATTAACTTGATAAGATAATGATTGAATATTGTATTTTATTTATGTATAGTGTATGACTAATTTGATAAAAAAATATTTATACTTGTAATGTATTGATGAACCCGATGACTCAATCCAACCCAACCGAAAAATATAAGGATTGGATTTGGTTATCTCTTTAATTGAGTTGGGTTAGAAAAAGGATCAACTCTGAAATTTTGTGTTGGGTTGAAAACTTTCTTCAACCCAACCCATGTCACTCCTCTTGTTGACAAAGTTAATGGCTTGTTTGATAACGATCTTTTACATATATATATTATATAAAGGAAAAAAAAGAGTACCACATAAGGTTTGAACCTTGGTCTAGGTAATTATTGGTTGGCTGCAACACCATCAAGCAAAACAAAACTTATGCTAAATTGACGCGCCATTTTAAAGATAGGTTTAAACGTACTTCAAGTTTAAAAAATAAAAGAAATGGAACCACTAAAACCACTTTTGGAAGTTTTTCACTTTTGCCCTAATTTAAGAAACGTTTTTTTTTTTTTGGAAACAGGAAACGAGAACAGTTACCAAACAAGCATGTTTCTAAAAAAACAAGAAATAAAACGAAAAACAGGAAACAAGAACATTATCAAACGAGCCCTAAGTAGCTTAGTTTCTCTTATAAGAGATGGCCATTTATAAAGACAAAACGAATTTTTTGTTCTTATTCTTATAAAATAGATTTAATTTTGCGTGAATTAACTGTAACGACTCGACTTGTAATCGTAAGGTTACTCTAGATAGTTACTAATATGCATGAGAAAAATTAGTAGAAATTTCGACAAAGTCTCTCTTAAAATATGGGTAAATCACACATGTAAAAAAATTACATAGACTTCCATAGATTCAATGCACGTAAAAACAAGTTGAAATACAAACTTGAGCTTGGTAAACCAAAAAGATTTACTAAAATTGCAATAGAGTTTTTATTAGAATTCAACATGACGTGCATACACAATAACCAAAAGAGATGATAAATGCGACGTGGATAGCTAGACGACTCTAATTCCCCTCGATCTGTCTCAATCGCCTCGGTCATCATCACTTATCATACTCCAAACTCATGTTGAGTGGACTCTTACTTATGCTTACCCTACGGTATCACCGATTAGTTAAAAGCTCTTTGACTGTCATTATCTTCTCCTTCTTTTTTATTGTGCTTCTTTTGTTCAATAATAATATATGTATGAATTCAAATTAGTTAAACTATTACTTTTGTTGACTCCTTGACTTCTGTAATATATAATTTGTTATGAGCAAAATTAAGCCCGAGGAATTGGGTTACTGGGAGTGGAGTCGGGCCCACGAAAGATGGTTTTAGGATTAGAACGGCCCGGTAGAGTAAGGCCCAAAGAAGTCGACACGAGGTCCAAGGCAAGAGCACATGCCCATCGGGTCACCCAAGCGAGGCCACGCAGGCCCACTAGGCCGTCTAGGCGAGGCCACCAAAACCTCCCTGGGGCACGCCACACAGGCCCGCCAAGCTTCCCAGGTGAGGCCACCAGGACGCCTAGGCGAGGCAACTAGGCTGCTAAGGCAAGGCTACCAGGATGCCTAGGCGAGGCCACCAGGCAGCCAAGGCGAGGTTATAAGGATGCCTAGCAGGCAAGGCCACCAAGATGCCTAGGTGCGGCCACTAGGATGCCTAGGTGCGGCCACTAGGATGCCTAGGTGAGGCCACTTGGACACCCAGGCGCGGGCAACACAGGCCCGCCAGGCGAGGCCACCAGGACGCCCAGGCGAGGCCACCAGGCTGCCCAGGCGAAGCCACCAAGATTTCTAGGAGACGCCACCAGGCCCGCCAGGCGAGGCCACTAGGTTGCCCAGGTGAGGCCTCTAGCCCACCTCAGCCTAGTCGCCTCCTGCGCGCATGCCCACCTAGCCGCTGTAGACGAATCGGGTCGCTGGCCTGGTCGTATCTGTCACTGACCCGGTTGGGTCGACCTGACCCAGTTTGGCTTATATTCCTTTTTTTTTGCCATATCTTTCCCATTTTAGCTTTGATTCGCGCGCCGTTTTCGCCAATATTCATCATTTTTCCTTATCTACGGCTAGACCCTATTTAGGCTCGGCCAAAGAGGAGATATTTTCCATAATGGAAATATTCACCTAAAAAAGGGAACATTTCCATAAATTAGGACTTATTTTTTCTAAAAGTGGTCACCTACTCGCCTCCTATATATATGTAAGTCATTTAGTCATGAGGTAAACAATTCTAAAACCCTAAACTCAACTCACTTACCCACCTCTTTCAACTTCGACTGACTTATGTATCGGAGGCGGCGTGGCTCACACCACACCAGTGTCCAGTTCTTGTTTGTTTTGCAGGTGATTCGTTCCGGATTGAATACAAATTCACCGTTGATCTCGAAGACCAAATTTCGACATCAACATAAT
Source organism: Sechiopsis laciniata (assembly GCA_037833695.1). Classification (NCBI taxonomy): domain Eukaryota; kingdom Viridiplantae; phylum Streptophyta; class Magnoliopsida; order Cucurbitales; family Cucurbitaceae; genus Sechiopsis; species Sechiopsis laciniata. The sequence continues at coordinate 18,928 of JBBMKA010048820.1, forward strand.
TTATTTGGGTTTGAGCTGCTTAAGTAAAGTCTTTATGCTTTTTTTTTAGTACAAATTGGGAGAGAGGGACTAATAAACCCTATATAGATGACACTACTACTTTCAAATAATGTGAGAGCCAAATACCGATTTCCAAACTCGAACCCATGGCCGTGAAGTTGAAATGCTCTATAGCCTTTTGTAGTGATAGTTCCTTTGCCAAAAATTTTGAAAATAAATCTTTCAATATTGTCGCAAACAAATATTGAGGATACAAGCAAATCTTTGAATAATTGCTTAAAATAAAAACTTATGAGTAATCGGTTAACAAATGTAATAAAAAAAGTGCCGCATATATTCATTTATAAGAACTTTGGCACTTTTTTTAAAAAAATTTTTTTCGTGACTATTGTTCGGTTACAGTCACACTAACAATAATTAATGAAATGGTAATGACGTGGAATGTTGACGTGGCAAATCTCTACCTTCGCCAAGGCGAAGGGAAACTTAAACCAGCGGAGTGTGTGTGTGATCCCCAAAGGTTGTGCAAGTATACACAGTCTTTGTTGTAACTAGTTTTAATGTAAGTAAAGGTCATCTCCACAGAGATTAGTTATTAATGCCATGTTAAAGCGAAAGAAAGAGAGTCAAGTAAATAGGGAAATTGTTGTGATGAGTCTAAACTAGGCAAAATGAACTTAATGTAATTTAAACTAGATGTAAAATGCATCGAAAGGAGAATAGGGCTTTTCGGAGAGTTTTGCTTTGGCGAAACTAAGTTGAGCGAAGACACAGACAATTGAAGGCTCCTTTTTGGCTCTCTCGAGCTCTAGAAGTTGGCTCTCTCGAGCTACTGGTTTGGTTCTCTCGAACTCAAACTACGCTAAAACTAAGCAAAACAGCATTAGGCGAACCTTATCTCTAAGTGTT
>JBBMKA010048830.1:0-19836 GCA_037833695.1 Sechiopsis laciniata
TTACTGCCAAACCTGCACAATTGAGGAAAATCACCTTCAAGCTTTGGTTTGTACTTAGCCTGAATAAGAGCCTTCCAAAGGGGGTTGCTTTCTTCAACGATTTAAGTTGAAATAAACAATTCAAGTAGAATTATACTCACATTTCAAAATGTGAAGTTTTTGAGCTTGTAGTAGTCCATACACCTGAAAGTGTAAAACCAGTTGAAAAAAATAAATATTTGTATGCAAATGAAATTAAGAAAATGAGGTCACAAGATATAAAGTGAAACTTGTTGCATAAGAATTCTCGCAAAGACTTGATAATGATTATGACGATATATATTCTAATGTTGTAAATGTAATAACTTTGAGATATCTAATCAGCATGTATATATAAAGTTTGACCTGTATTGATTAGGAGGAGTAAAAACTCAAAGATTTTATTTCATCCATAAAGATGTATACATAGAAACTAAATCTAAAACCCTAACTAAAATAGAAGATTGACAACAACTAAATCTAGAGATTATAATCACTTATATATCTAATTGTCCCCCCAAGTTAGAGGGTATATGATCCAACTTGAATATAGGGAGTAGGAGGAGAGAATTTTTTTAAAAAAAATTAAAAAAATAAATAAGAAATTCAAGCACCATTTGGAATGATGATGCGCTAATTGAGAAGTGAAGCAGCATCAATTGAAAAGTCATGAGCCAATTAAAAAGTTAGATGCACAAATTGGAAAAAGTGAGATGTGCAAATTGGATGAGATTTTGAGATTAGCCTCAATTGGGATGAGATATGAAATGTCATGGGATGAGAAAATCCAGTGAAAGATAGAAGCGAAAATATGCTCTGATACTATATTAATTTTGGAATAGTAAAAACTCAACGATACGATTTTATTTCATCTATAACCATGTATTTATACACAAAATTTAAATCTAAAATCTTAACTAAATAGAAATTTTATAACAACTAAATTTAGAGATTATAACCACCTATATCTAACGACATACATTTATTGGACGTAGATAATGAATATTAAAGATGTCATAATCTTTTTGGATAATAGATACGTAAATTGAGAGAAGAGAAGGAAAAGTTCGAAGGGATTACAAGAAATTAAAAATGTCATAATCAAGCTTTATAAAAAAAAAAAAAAACTAGAAGTAACTTAATCTTAATCTTAACTAATGCAAAAATTAAGGAGTATGGAAGACCATCAGACCCACCTCGATCACCGAAATCGATTTATGACCAAATGATGCTAGATTTGTTTTTTGCCAAATGAGATAATTGTCTTGAACAGTTTTAATGGTTCAAATAGGCTAGAACAAAGATAAACTTCAAACATGATAAACAATGTGATATCAATGATTAAAAATGACATACACAAATTGAGAGAATGCCCTAAAGTCAAGCGCCACCAAGATAAATTTAAGGATTATTTACTAGCTTCCTTCATTTGTTTTGTTTATAGCTTCTCTTTTATCACTTTTTTTTTTTCCTCTTATCACTTTCTTATTTATTTTCATAGTTGAAATTGTTTGTGCTTCATTGTTGTTTGACCAGGTGCACTAAAAAATAAAAATTAAAAATCTACTATTCAATACAACAAATATTTAATTTGAGATCAATAATAATGAATGGATTTGATTGATCTCTCAATAAGGTTGTATACCATATTGGCGTTGTTAAGGACAGCTGTTGCTTCAAATAATATCATTGTTGAGATATGCCTTAAACAGGTTAATGTGCTACGATTAGTTAGTCGAAGGTTTCATTGCCTGGTCTGCAAGCAGGGGTCTCACTAGCAAATGGGGGTGCAGGGGCAATGCCCCTGATTCATAATCGAAATCTATTTTGGCGTATCTATTTCGTATGAGTCTTTTATATATTTGGGTCTTTTATTTGTAATAGGGTTTTAATGAGAGTCACTATATAAACTCGAATTAAGACTCTAGCTCCTTATGAAGTTCATTATGTTTTTTCATCTCTTCTTAATAAAATCGTCTCCCTTTCTGCCCATAGACTAGCTAACACAACATTAGTGAACCACGTAAATTTTTATGTTGTTTCTTCTCTCTCGTTTTCTCTATTTTCGATTGCTTGTTGATTTTCGTTTTCATAACAAGCATGTAGGAGTTTGGGGTCCAGAAAAATTGATATCTCTGAATTTTAACATGCGCCAACCCGACATGGATCCCTTCATGCGCGTGGTATCGAACACACTAGTTTGTATAACTAAATACTTTATAATAACATTGGTTTTTGAGACTCTTGAAATTTAAAATGGTGAACAGATAATTATAAGAAAGTATCGTTTAAACTTAACCTTGTAGCAAGTATGCAAAAGGTAGTATTATCCATGTTTTCATGCTATTACATTATATACAACCCATCTTATACTTGTTGCTAGTAAAGCAAAAGGTATAATATTATTTATGTACTGATGATGGTATTAGTACTCTTAAGATTTTTAGCAAAGTGGTTTTGGCCAAATGACAACAGACTTGACGAGCAAGTCAGTCTTCCAATGGCCTCCATGTTTACATGCTGAACTCGATATTGCCACAACCACAAGTATCAGCTTCATTTAGCGTGAAAGTGCCCACCGGGATCTCGAACCATCGATCTCTTAGCCGCATGATCAGGTTTTCCTTGTGTTCTTGGGTTCACTGATTTGGCACCTTCAGTTCGATGGACACAGGAATTTCCCATCCAACGCCTACCTTTCTAATCATTACCTCAAACACTACCTCGTACTGAATTTCAGGTGACAACATAGATGCTGGGATCTTTCCATGAATATCCAGCCAACTTACTTTTATAAGTTCTGCCACTTCCATTGAGTTGCCACTACAAATTAATTTTCATCCAAATTAGTTGAATGATAATAATAACATAAAGTACATTTTGAATCCATGAATTTTGATAGTAGTTTCTATTTGGTCAGTATGTTTCAAAAGTTCATTTCAATAATGTTCAATTTTAGTTATGGTTTACCTTTTTTTTCTTTTCTTTTTAAATTTCGGATCTCCACATTGATATGATATTATCCATTTTGGACATGAGTTCTCATGGCTTGATTTTTAATTTCACTTAAAATGCCTCATACAAATAGAGATGTTAGTCTTCCCTTATAAACTCATAATCTATCCCTTATTTAACTAATGTGGAATTACTACCACTTTATTTGTATTTCCAACCGTTTTTAAAAATGATAGATTTAAGACTCCATTCAATCGCAGAGAGCACTAATATCTTCCCAAAGAAAGAAAGAGGAACAATAACGTCAGTCTTATTATGTAACTAACTCTTTTGTTATTTCAATAACTAAAATTGAATATTATTAAAATATCACTAGTAAAATGTTTGATTTTGAAACCTAAAAATTAAATAAGAACTTCATAAATAAAACCTAGGAACTAACAAAAAAAAACTTATTTCTAAGATTTATATCGTCAAACAAAGAGAGTAATAGTTTGAGAAAAAATTAACAAGAAACTTATCATAAGAGTCAAATTGAGGTTTGAAAATATAAAAATTAAAATTGGACATTTGAAAGTATAATATCAAAATAGAAAAGTTGGAAGTGCAAAACCTAAAATGATATTTGAACGTAAATAAGCTATAATATAAAAAAAAAGAGAAAAGATTCTACCAGGATTCCCTCACAATTGTCCATTTCCAATATCGGGCATCTTCAATCCAAGCTATTGACAGACTTCTTGCATAGATAGTAATAGCATGGCTGTTTGTCTTCTTATCAACCCAAAACTTCTGCATTCAAAGTAAATCAAACATTTGTCAACTTTTTCATATTAATTTCTCCTATATCAACTCAAATCTAGCTTAAATAGAAAAGGTCATGATACCAACTATCACGATTCAACTTCATTGTTCTTGCAAAGTGATCGTGTGGCACGTGCTCTAATCCGGTTAAGAAGTCGACCATATGAAAATATAAATTGGTAGCAGAACTGGGAGCAACCTCTATTATTGGTTTCACGAAAAAAGATTTTTGAAAGAGGGAGAAAGAAGATTTTGAAATGTTTTTATCTTTAAAAGTGTTATATAAAGCAACAATAAAAACCACATCAACAATATTGTATCTGTCATATAAAATTTAAATTATTAATTTAATTTTTACGGTTTCATGTATATGATTTCTAAAAATTATGTATGTTTTCTTGTTATTTTTCCACAGGTTTTTAGCCAAGTTCCAAAAATGAAGTCAAGTTTTGCAATTTTTCTTTCCTCTTTTCAAAACATGGCTTCGTTTTGAATAACATAAATGTAAGAAATAGATAACAAAAACACAAATTTATTAGTGAAAATGTAGTTTTTATAATCTTAATTTTCAAAAACAAAAAAACTAAAAACCAAAATGGTTATCAAACGGGCCAAATAATCGATTAACAAGTTGTTAGAATCTCCAGTATAAAAAACTAGTAGATGAAGAAAAGTATAAATTGTTAGGCTTGCCTTAGTTCCTTTGTTCAAGAAGATGCCATCATAGAGTTGATTTTGAATGCTACAAGAGTCCCAATCCAAAGCCTCCCAAATTCAAGCTAGCTCTAAATTTCAGTCCTGCCATTAAAGAGCTGTTTGGATTAATGAAATGGTTAATCTAGGAATTGAACATATCTACCTACCCAAATTGGGGGCGGGATATATAGAGCAATACCTACCAACTTGCTAATGTACCTTGTACACACTTCTCACAAATATATATATATATATATATATAAAATAATGATTTGCAGGAGAGATAAATGATAGATCAAGGATTTGGATTTTATAATTGTAGAGGTATAGTTTGAAATGTGTGATGCCCCACGATTCTATATTTTGTATTCTCCTTAATAAAATCATTTCTTCCCCTGGCCGTAGATGTAACTAATACATTATTAGTAAACATCGTAAATCTTTTTATTCTTATCTTACATTTTTTGTTTTTATAATCTTTGATTGTTGTTCTATTTTAATATTATCTACGTACGTGAAACGTTATTATCCTTACATGTAACGAGAAATATGCACGAGGTACACTTAGTTAATAAGTTCTTGTTTTGGTACACAAGTTTGAAAAATGTAACATGAGAATAAGCCAATTAAATGTTTTCTTTTTCTTATACTCGCATGCAAGAGTGTATTCAATACCCTTCCAAAGGTAAGAATAGATTCATTCAAATCCTTGTTTCAAAATAAAAAATTAAGTCCGTTCGAATTCTCTTTCTCTGCTAGGGTATTTGATACCTTTCTAAAAGTAAGCACTTTAAGTTTGAGAAGAATTTAGATTATATCAAAGGCAATAATTTCGTTACCCACCTATTGCTCTTCAATTTGAATAATATTATTCTATTTTATTTTTCAATAGGAATACATTCTACTATTTTTTTTATATTTAAAAATAAAATAGAATATAATCCCAATTGAAGCTACAAATCTACAATAGAAACGACTATAATCTATGGTCATCATAACCATGGCTGAATTTGTATAGTTCTTGAAAGATAAATATCTGAAATTCATATGCTCTGATAAAGAACATAATCTCCCAAGAAAATCAGGGAATTAGCTTTGCAATCCGAAAAGAGCTCAACGCGCCAACCACACCTGGGATTTAAATAGTTTAAGCCCGTTTGATAACTATTTGATTTTTTGTTTTTGATTTTTGAAATTTAAGCCTATTTTTACTCAAATTTACTACAACATATTTATCTTTCCTACAATATATCCACTTTTCTTTAAGAAAGTATGTGAATGATAACGAACTTTCAAAATAAAAAACAAATTTTGAAACCTACTTTTTTTTTTTTTTTTCTAAATTTTGGTTTGCTTTCTACAAATATAGGTGATATATAGATATTCAAGTAAGAAAAATCATATGGTAAAATAATTATTGTAGGCTTATATTTCAAAAACTAAAAACAAAAAATCAAATGATTATGAAACGTGGCCTTAATTTCCTTTATCCATCAATTTTAATTCACAGCACTCAAACTAACTCGAACATAACTAGGGAAAACAAACCTTGACTTCTCAACCAACTCCAACTCTTTTAAACAAAAAAAGCTAGGAAAGAGCCCATACAGAATAAGCCCAAGGAACGTCATGTCAGTGCATTTATCTCTTATTCATGACTAAGAGTGTTGAGAGTAAACATTTATCATCAAAACGTTTGTAAAGATAATCTGATATGAACTTGATTTCTATACATTAAATTTTGAGGTTTATATATTTCAATTGGCCCATTAGTTTAGTTGGTTAGAGTATTGTGTTAATAACCCGAAGGTCTTGTTTGAGACTTGCATGGGTCAATTATATCTTTTTAAAAACTCACAAATTAACATATATCTCTTTCCCTAAATAATAGTGCAATTTATCAAAGGTTTGGGCTATGAGAGAGTATGTTCTTTTCAAGGTCTCAAGTTCGAGATCTATTTGTGAGATTAATTTGTAGACCTTCTTAATTTGTATCTCTACTCCTCTAGTGTCACAGCTACGGATGGGTTAGTGGTGCACCAGGATATATGAGGAGATAATTGTTTCTCTTTTTTTGAATTCAACAAATGAGAATTGAAAATCAAGATGCTTTTAGCTATAATTATGTTTGTAATGGCTACTGTAACCACTTGAATTGGATCAACACAAAAAAAAAAAAAAAAGTCAGAGATGAATCGAACATACATGGAAAACAAATCGTCAACCACAACAAACTACAAACCATTTGGAACCCAAAAAAACAAAACAAACGAATCTTCATTATAAATTATCAAACAATCAGCAATATTAGGTCAGAATCAATTGATAATTTTCAGCAAAACTTCAAATGAGGAAAGGAGATTAAATCGATTCAAACATAAACCAAAACAGACCCAAAAAAAACCCCATGAATTTACAACTTACAATAAGTATCTTGCAAAGAATTCAAGAGGCAACTTGATAATGGAACAGCTGAAGAGACAGAGAGAAGAGGCGAATCGATGCCTAGAGAAGAGGAATCAACGCCCATAGAAGAGAAATCATCAACGCTCATAAAAGATAAGTCGTTGACGCCGATTGAAGAGAAATCGTCGATGCCCATAGAAAAGAAACCGTCGATGCCCATAGAAAAGAAATCGTCGACGTCCATAGAAGAGAAATCAATACCCAAAGAAGAGGAATTGACGCCCAGAGAAGAGAAATCGTCTAGCAAAGATGAAGAAAGAAAAAAAAAGATGTGAAAAGAGCAGAGGAAATTAGAAGATGAGTTGTTAATTTAGGGATTTTAGTTTTTATTTATTAGGTCGGTCCAGTTCAGTTTTTTATTTGGTTTTTTCATACAAAACCGAACCAAACTGAAAAAATCAATTTTCTGCCAATCAGTTCGGTTCGGTTCACTCGGTTATTGGATTTTTTTTCACCCCTACATAGGTTCACAATAATGTCATTTAACTATTTCTCTTATTGGCTCATCATAATCATGTATTAACTTAAGTAAAGCTGATGAGTTCAATCCATGGTGGTCACCTACCTAGAAATTAATTTCTTACGGGTTTCCTTGACATGACGGTATATCTCATGACATTAGAAGAAGAGGTGCTTGCAAGTTGACCCGAACAGTCACGGATATATATATATATCCAATCAACATAAATTAGTTAAATTACATAGCGTGACCAGCCCATCTGAAGACAAGATAATTTGATTTACTATGTTTATTTGAAGGGATAAATTAGGCAAATGTCTAAAATAAAGAAATTTATTAAAAGAATTGTCTAGCATTATTTAAACTTTAAATAAATCTCTACTTTTAATTATTAAACATAAGTTATTAATTAGGTAAAATATTATAGACAATTATACCCCTACCTTTTATCCCATTTTTTAAATTAAAATTAATAGAAAATATGATATTTTGTAACCACCTATGCAAAACATCTTCACGTTTAAAAATGAAAACAAAAATCTTAAAAGATCTTTGGCCCATATGATTAAGGATTAAAATAAAGGTTTTCAAAAAAAAAATTAAAAATTTGGTGGTTACTTTTAAAAGTTATAAATTTGATGTGGTCGTGTTTTCATACCGTACATAATCCCCTAAATTAATGTTATAAGTTGTGATAATGAATAAAATTATATGAAATATTTTTGAAGAGAACTAACTCACACCATAAAATTGTGATGAATGCTGCATGAAAGGTGTGTAGCCACCTTAATTTGACAAGATGAAGTTGAAGAATTATTTAACATAACCATTAATATTCCATTCGTACCTAGAGCCTCAACACAAAGTCAAGAATGATTCACCTTCTATCGTACACCTTTGAGATTGAAAAAATCCACTACCGATTCAAAGTACACCTTGGTCATTTAACCTCCATAACCTTAGTCATTTAACCTCCTTTGATACGTTTGCAATGTACACACGCATACGTATTGCTGTGTTTTTAGCCAAAATGAAGTGTACATACATGAGGAGAGTTATAATTTTGTCTTTGTAGTCTCATCTTTGTTGTTAGCAGCTTTAGAATTTTTGTCTAGCTCGAGATCTCGTTGGACGATATAAGGAAATATTGGGGATCCATAAAAAATATTGCCACTTAATTTCAATACAAGTCCCTTTCATGACACATTTCAGAGAAAGAGAAATTCACACTTTATTTAATTCAATAAGATTTGTTTAAATACACTTACAAAGGAGAGAAAGGATAACTAATCAGTTATAGACCAACTGGCAAGCTAACTAAATATAGAAAAATACAGAATATACAATATGCCTAATATCCCCCCTCAATCTTATCCCGGACATAAGGAGGGCATAAGTTTGGTTCTTAGAAGCAGGAGGCGTTCAATTGTCATAGCCTTAGTAAACAGATCTGCAGGTTGGTCTTTGGTGGCAATGAACTGTAAACAAATGTCTCGAGATGCCACTTTTTCCCGAATGAAATGGAAATCTACCTCAATGTGTTTTGTGCGACCGTGAAAGACAGGATTTCGAGCCATTTGAAGGGCGGATTGATTGTCACAATAGACCGTTAGGTCTTTCAGAATTTTTCGAATCCAAGCAATTTCAGCTACCATAGATGTAAGGGCTCTGTATTCTGCTTCGGTAGAACTTCGGGAAACCGTTGCCTGTTTCTTACTAACCCAAGAAATTGGATTGTGTCCCATATAGACTACAAAACTGGTAGTAGATCGACGATCAATGGCATTGCCAGCCCAATCTGAATAAGAGAATCCACGAATTTGAAGAGGGCCAGGTTTGAAGACAAGTCCGAGGTGTTGAGTTCCTTTGAGGTATTGAAAAATTCACTTTAAAGCTAACAGATGAGCAACACATGGAGCATTCATATGTTGGGAAACTTTGCTAACCGCATAACTAATGTCTGGTCTTGTGAAGCTGACATATTGAAATGCCCCTACCATTTGACGAAAGGAGTGAACATCTTCTTCATAGCACGGTGGTGAATTTGTAAGAGATGGTTTTGTACAGATAGGCGTTGCACATTATTTGACTGATAGAAGACCAAACTTAGACAGGAGATCAGTCACATATCTTTCTTGAGTCACATGAATACCACCTAATTTTTGTTGAACTTCTAATCCAAGAAAGTATGTTAGAGCTGTTGAACTTCTAATCCAAAAAAGTATGTTAGAGCTGTTGAACTTCTAATCCAAGAAAGTATGTTAGAGCTGTTGAACTTCTAATCCATGAAAGTATGTTAGAGCACCAAGATCATGCATATCAAAAATAGATTGTATTTCACTGATTAAGTGGATGAAAAAAGTTTGATCATTGCTAGTTAGAATAATATCATCTACGTAAAGTAGGAGATAAGTAAGTGAGTGATTAATCCTTCGAACAAACAAGGAAGGGTCAGATAAAGAAGCTTGAAAACCATAGTTGAGTAAGTGAGAAGTAAGACACTCAAACTAAGCCCGTGGAGCCTGTTTGAGGATGTAAAGGAATTTATTGAGACGACAAACATGTTGTGGAAACTTTAAATCAATGAATCCTTGAGGTTATTGCATGTATACTTCTTCTTGAAGTTCACCATGTAAAAAGGCATTTCTCACATCAAGCTGTCGTAGTTGCCATCCTAAAGTGGCTGCAAGAGACAAGATGATGCATATAGTTGGTCTTTTTATTACAGGACTGAAAGTCTCTTGGTAATCTATGCCTTCTTCTTGATGGTAACCTTTAGCAACAAGATGTGCTTTGTAACGAGCAATCGATCCATCGGGGTGCATTTTAACTTATACACCCATTTACACCCTATAGCTCGTTTATTAGGAGGTAAAGTCACCAAATTCCAAGTATCCTGTTGGATTAATGCCTCATATTCACTTAGCATAGCATTTTTCCATTTAGGTATCTTAGATGCTTGGGTAAAAGAAGTAGGTTCAAGAGAAGTCGAAATGACTTGAGTGTAAGCAACAAACACCTTTTTCTTGGAGATTCCAGATTTTCCACGTGTTTGCATAAGATGTATATTAAGAAGTTGTTCAGTTGGAGCGGAGGACAAAGGTCACGAAACTGAAGGAGGATCTATTGAGGCTGCATTAGTAGTTGCAGGATTGAGTGAAGTGTTTGTATCAGGTGAAAGAGTTGGAACTGAGGGAAATAAGTCCTGTTCAGAGGTTAAAACATTAGAAATATTAAGTGATAATGTTGAAGGTACCTCAATATGAGTGGAACTACTGCTTGGATCAGGAAACTCAAGCTCATTTGAGCTTGTGCTCGGAAGTGGTAAAGAGACAGCAGTAGTGATAGTCTCAGAGGGAGCAGAAACAGGATGTGAAAACTGTGGAATAGGTAATATCACGGTAGAGCTTGGTGTTGAAGCAACTTGTGTTTTTTCATTTTCTAAATTGAAGAAGGGAAATGAGGATTCATGAAAAACTACATGTCTTGAAACAAGAAATTTGTTAGACACGTATCCTTTGTAATTGTTAGGATATCCAAGAAAAAAACATTCAACACTCCTAGGTTGTAGTTTATTACTGTTGTAAGGTTTAGTTAGAGGAAAACAAGAACAACAAAAAACTTTCATATTAGAGTAATCAGGGGTTTTACCATAGAGCATCTCAAAGGGAGTTTTTTTATTGAAAAGTAATAGTCGGTAATCTGTTAATAACATATGCTGCCGTAGAATAAGCAAAAGTCCAAAATTTTAGAGGAACATTAGATTTTGAGAGAAGAGATATAGAAGTCTCTGTTAGATGTCTATGTTTCCTTTCTGCAAGTCCATTTTGTTCTAGAGTGTAAAGACAAGAAACTTTCATGATGAATTCCCTTTGAGACAAAAAATGTGCTAAGTGTGTGGTTAAGAAATTTACCTCCCCCATCACTTCTAAATCTCTTTACAGAAGAAGATAAAGTATTTTCAATGAAAGTTATAAAATTCAAAATGACAGAAGCACAATCAGATTTATACTCAAGAGGAAAGAGCCAGCAATAACGAGAAAAATCATCTATTATAGAAAGATAGTATTTTTTACCATTGATAGAAGTTTCAGGGGCAGGACCTCATACATCGCTATGTAGTAACTCTAGAGGCATAGTAGTAAAAGAAACTGAATTAAAAAATGGTTGTTTGATCATCTTCCCAGCTATACAATCCTTACAAAATGTAGAATTATTCTTAACAAGAGACTCAAAGGTACTAAAAACCTTCCTAAGAATAGCATCATTCGGATGTCCAAGCCTATCATGCCAAATGCTAGATGTTTCCTTGATTCCGGCATGTGCTTAAAGGAATTAATATCATTGGAGTATATTGGATAGAGACCCTTTTTGCTAGGTCCATAGTATAATGTCCTAAATGTTCTTTTGTCATGAATCAAGAAATGACTAGCATCAAATATAATTCTGCAGTTATTATCATTACAAAGTTGATGTACAGACAGAAGATTATTTAAAATATGAGGAACACGTAAAAGATTTGATAGGATAAAAGAATGAGAAGGAGTGGATAAAATACCATTTCCTTGATGTGTTATGTTTAAAGATTGACCATTTCCAACTTGAATGTTGTCCTCACCAGAATACGGAGTAGAGTGTTGAAAATTGTTGAGATCACTGGAGAGGTGTGCATTACACCCAGAGTCTGAAAGCCATATTCCATTATCTTGAGAAGATGGAGTTGTACCTTGATTGGATGACGAAGCAGCCATTGCAGCCAATTTGGATGGAGGAATTTTGCCTTGAAAAGTAAAGTTCATTCTATTGTAGCAATCCAACGCATCGTGTCCAAGTTTTCAACAAATTTGACAAGGTAAAATTTGTGGAGACGAATCTGAATCTGAGACCGGAAAACTGGAATTCATGAGTGAAGTATTACCTGGTTGATAATAGTTCTGATTATGATTTCGATACTGATGTTGATTTTGGTTCTAATAATATGTCTGATTCTGATTCATATTCGGATGTTGATTGCCTTGATATTCGTTGGAACTTGGATATTGACTGCGACCTCCACGATTACCACCATTGTGTCCTCGTCCGCGATTCGAGCCACGCCAACCTCCTCGGTCGTTATTCATTGTAAGAACCTGAAGAGAGGCAGAGCCTTCTTTCTTGGTCAGTAAATCAATTGCAGTGTCCTATGTTTTTAATAACATGTGCAGTTCATCGAAAGATACTACAGTCGCTCGTGTTCTTAGTGATGTTTTGAAGCTATTGTAAACAGAAGGGAGACCATTGACGGTGTATATAACAACATCTTCCTGATCAATCTTGACATCGACTGCAGCCAATCAATGAATGATAGTTGTGATTCTTTGAATATATTCATCAATTGACTCACCTGGTTTCTTGGATATACTCTGGAGTTCCGACTTCAAATTGACAATGTTCATTCTTGTGGTAGAAGAATAGTGTTTTCCCAGAGTTTCCCATAGATCTTTCGATGTCTTGCAGCCGATTGCAAACGATAGGGCTGTTTGAGACAACGTAGCATTCAGAAGAGTGATAAGAGCTTGATCTTTCTCGAACCAAAGATCATATTCGGATGAATCTTTAGATGATTCACCATCCGTTGAAGTTTTTTGTTTCGGTTATGGGATTGTTCCATCAACATACCCATACAGCTTATGTGCTTTGAGTAGAGAAGAAATTTGATACTGCCAGAGTATATAGTTTGTCGAATCTAACCTTAGCGACACAAGATTGCAGATGTTTGATAGCAAGTAGATATCGACGAATTGGAGAAATTTGAGATATTTGCCATGGATTTGTAGAAAGTTTGGTTGCGAAAATTAGGGATTTGAAAAAAAAGAGGAGAAAGCAGAAGAAATTAGGAATTTGGAAGAGAGGGGAGAAAACGTAAGAAATTAGAGAAAGCGTGATTTTAGGTCAGTCACGTATCTGCTTTGATACCATGACACATTTCAGAGAAAGAGAAATTCACACTTTATTTAATTCAATAAGATTTGTTTAAATACACTTACAAGGGAGAGAAAGGATAACCAATCAGTTATGGACCAGCTGGCAAGCTAACTAAATATAGAAAAATACACAATATACAATATGCCTAATACCTTTCATCTCAATTGTCATTGAATGCAACTGTGATAGGAGTAATCATGAAACATTTACACTTGAGAGAACTCATAAACTTTTACGACATTTAAGAACATGTTGAACGACCTTTGGGCTGTCGGTGGTGTCGAAGACCGTTGGGGCCAACAAATCAAAATTGGGGAGGGGACTCGTTGAACGACCGAAATCATAATCGGGGAGAATCAAAATTGAGAAGGGGACTTGTTGAACGACCTATGGTCTCCAATAAACACTAAAATATTCCTGGCTTCTCTGCAGGTAAAAATTGGAACAAAGACGATGTACGAAATTATGAATCTAATCTAACCGCATTTTATAAAAATAAAAAATTAAAAAAATGAAACTTTGGGATTGTTACTATTTGTTGTGGGGTTGTAGAATATAGGAGATAATCATATGAGATGATCTATGGGATAATTGTACAGCTTGGATGATCTATGGAGCTGTAGAATAAGTGAATAAATAACAATAATAAGATATTTAAGATTAATTGGAATATTTTATCAAAGATATTTTAAAATATAAAAGTCATTTTTAATTTATTTCAAAAATCTATAAAAATCGGGTTAAGACTCCTTAAATTAAGGGTTGATAAATTGACGAGTTTTAACAATAATCTTATCACTTGTTTTATTATTAGAGACTTTTAATTAAATATAAGAGTATTTTAGAGATGCTTTTATTATTTCTCATCCTTGATTCCCGATTTAGACATGAATTTAAAGTTCAAATAAAACTAGACATTTTCTTATTAAATTTCAAAATTCTAGACATTTTCTTATTAAATTTCAAAATTCTAGACATTTTCTACTATTTCCCTATTTGAAGTCATCAGTTGGATTGTGTCACATTGCCATTTGGGCTTGAAATGAGGCCCATGCAAATTTTATAAATAGAGTAGTCATTCGCCATTTTATTCAATCAAAGACAAAAGGTTAAAGCTTCATATCACCTTTTAGATTAAATCCATAATTTTTTTTTTTTGTAAAGAAATCAAATAAATTGGCTTTCTAGCTTCGAAGGAACAGTGTAAGGGTATGTCTTTTGTTTGGATATAAACTCTCCTAATTTTGTTTTTTATTATCATCTAAAAAAAGTCACGTATATCAATGTTGTTGTCATCCATTGTAAAATCATAATATTTCCCCTTCCTTTTCCATGTGAAATAATTGGTCGAGTTTTCTATCGAATGGGTCGGTCGCACAGTTAGTTATCTTGTTTAGTATTAATTCATTTTAACTCTCATGTTATTTGAGAACCATGATAAAACTATGACGAGTAAAACACTAGTTCCTAAATTTTAACATTTGTTTCAATTTGGTCCTTAAATTTTTAAAAATCTAATTTAATTAGTCAATCAACTTTACGATTTGTCTTATTTTACTCCATAGACTTTCAAAGATCCAATATCTTTAAATTTTGAGGTTTGCCCTTAACTATAAATAAATTAATTAAAATTGGTTCTTATAAAGTTTTTTTGTTTATTTTTCTTTTAAAAAATTACTATTTTCTTTTATGAATTTTAAAAATATGTTCACACAATCTTATTATTAATATTATTGAATCAATTTTAACTAATATTAATTTCAAATTTATTATGTGAACCACCTTTAAATTATTTTTTTAAAGTACAAGAATTAAAATTAAAATTGAATTTTTGAAAGTTTAAGTACCAAAATGGAATAAAAAAAAAAGTTGAGGACCAAAATGTTATTTTATCCAACTAATATATAATATTATCTTTTAGTTTGGATTGAGTTAGGTTGAATAGTTAAAAATTGATAAATTCAAAATTTTGATCAATTCAATGAAAACGGTAAAATCTTGACTCAATCAACTCAAAGGAAATATTAACGTGATCCAACTCTTATGGTTTGAATCTAGTAGTTTGAGTTGCTTATATTGTTGGTATTTTTCTACAACTCCTACCCGTGGCCATGCATCCGTGAGAATTAGAATTTTTTTAGGATTACAAATACCAATTTTAGGGATTGAACACTGTGAAATGGAAATGGATTAACATCAAACCAGATAATCAATCGCACCACCGGCCCATTCGGTAAAAATATAAAATATAAAATTTTACTTGTTCTATTTATATCCTAGAGTTAGAATATTTGCTATTTTTGGAAAATTAGAAAATTAAAAAAGAGTTCGAGTTGGTTACTTGTTCTAGGGATTAAAAGGGATTTCTAACCCATAAGGCATCAATATAATTTTGATACTAAAAATCAAGGGGTTTTTGCATGTATATTAAAAAAAAAAAAAAATAATTCCATGTATAGCACAATTCTCAAACTTATTCATTTGGGGCACAAAAAATGATTGAAGTCTATCAGTTGAACTGATAGAAGTCTATTAGCTGAATTGATAGAAGTCTATCGGCTGAACTGATAGAAGTCTAATGATGGTAGAATAGAAATTTTGACAAAATGTGCTATGAATGAATTATTTAAAAAAATGTGCTATAATTGTAATGAAGAGAAAAAAATGTGCTATGTAGGGCAAATTCCGAAAAATCAATGATATAAATTGGCATACAAACTCTTTAAGATTTTGTAGACAAATTTAAAAGAAAAATTGATCCCATCTCCCCTCCTTTATTCGTTCCATTGACAAAATTACGAAACATAACCCAATATTATCTTTGAGATACGTCCTTACTTTATGAATTAATATTTTCTCTATTTAAATACTAACGATATTATTAGAATATTATTAAAATAACTCATGGCATTAAAAAGTTGAAAAGTCTTCGACATCTTTAAATAATATATAGGCCAACAAGAGTAGTAGCTCAAGCGGCATCAGTATGCACCTAATGACCAAAGGTCTTAGGTTCGAGTCCCCCCACCTCCAATTGTTGTAATCTCAATATATATAAATATATATATGGGTTACTTTGATTGAATAACTGGCTTAACTTTTATTTCCTCGATAGGATGAAGCATGTATTTGAACCCAAATTAGGATCTAACCAAAGCCTTTAAGTTAAAGCAGAGTAATTTGGTCCATAAATTAAGGTCTAATCCAAGATGCAAGTTTTTCTTATATACGATATCATCTTGAGAGACATGTTGGAGATACTCACCTTGTGATCTTTGTCTCATCTTAGAAAGGTGAAGAGTCTTCAACTTCTTTAAATAAAAAAGGTTTGCTTAGCAAAAAACTAAACTTACACTATTATTAATAGTGATGATCATGGCTTTAACCGTTGACCAATATCTTCACTCTTGTAGTGTTTTTCTTAGTACAATTTAGAAGAGGGGAACCACGAACCCTATATGAATGACACTACTGCTCTCGAATGCTTAGCAAAAAACTAAACTTACACTATTATTAATAGTGATGATCATGGCCTTAACCGTTGACCAATATCTTCACTCTTGTAGTGTTTTTCTTAGTACAATTTAGAAGAGGGGAACCACGAACCCTACATAAATGACACTACTGCTCTCGAATAAATAAAGAGTCAAATATCAATTATCATGATCGAATTTGTGACCGTGATGTTGAACAAAATTACCACCAAACAATGAAAGTAACTGGCACCAACCCTTTTAATACATTCTTGTAGTGCTCAAAATAAATTATTTAATATAAACTAATTTAATACATGCATGCATGGCCTTTAATTCGAATCTTTTTCCTTAAATTAGTCGATGAAATGGAATGTTCTGTTCCCACCCACTTTTTTATTTCTTTTCCCACTTCTTTTCTTTTTATCTGTGGCATAAAATTGATGGTCAACATTTCCAAGATTAAGAGAAAACAAACTTCCAAAGTAATGAAAGAGGCAAAAAGTGATTCATCATATTGGTCAAACTTTTTTCCTCTGCGGAACTTTGAGCATAGTTTGTCTCAAAAAAAGCTCAAGCGATTTTTATTTGAGATAATCTGGTTTTTTCGGGTTCTATTACTTATAAATATGGTACGGAATTAGAGTACTATATAAATTAATCGGTCACATCAAAATCAGAGAAATCTTCAAAATATGCTAAGTTAGAGTTAAAAATAGCGTAAAAACACTTATAGTTATTATTTATAACAACATTGTGACATATTATTTTGGAAGAGTGAAAACAATTTATTTCTTGTGAGAATGCATATTTATACAAAGAAAAGAAACTATAAAATCTAACTAATCAATAAATATAATAACTTTAATTAACCAATTCTAAAATAGGAAAATATGAAACCTACCCTATCTTAATTTAATATTCTAATAGTGACTCAAACAAAGCATATAAGTCGATTAAGCATAGTTATCGTAGCAGAATGTCAAAAATGTTAGGTGAAAAATCGCGAGAAAGGAGCCTTTTTTTTTTTTTTTTTTTTTTTTTTTTTTTTTTTGAGAAAGTGTGAATGGAGAGCATTACACTTGGGATTCTCACCGCCTACTTAATTCCTTGACAAACTCTATAGTCGCTAAATTATAATTTTATAAATTTAAAAAATAAGTTCATGTCTTTAATTGTATTAAAATGGTTAACATTATTAAATAAATTTGGATTAATATTAAATTTACATTTATTATAAAGATCATTTCTATTTTATTTTTTAAAGTACAGAAATTAAAATAAAATGATTTCAAAAATATATATATATTTAACCAAATTTATAAAAATTTAAACACTAAAATTTAATTTTTAAAGGGAGCAGAATAAAATAAATGTCAAACTTATTGACGAAAATTGTAGTTCACACCATAAATAAGACATTTATTCTTATCGAATGAGTCAGCAGCTTGATAGTTTCATTATTGGTGGTAATCGAGTTCAATACGATGATCATCAATTTGAATTCGATATTTACTTGTCATTTATTAGAAAAATACCGAGCTTTTGATTCTCTTCTCCCTGACTTGTATTTTAAAAAAAAAAAGAAAAAAAATTATTCTTATTTTCCCACCAACATTTGAACCGAAAGGCAAATGAAATAAAGCACATCCAGTGTCATACAAGACGTCATGCTTTATCATTACCAACTTCAGATCATATTATATTTATTCTCTTTATAAAATGCTACCAACTAACAAAAGATATGTATATATATATTCAGTTTTGCGATAAGAATATACCTATTCTTTGGATTTTAACATGCACAAAACATAATTAATCAAATAAAACCACGGCCGAAAAGTTCAAAAAACAAAATTTTCAAGTAGCACAAAACTTTTTAATTTCTTATTCTTCTTTTTCCTTCTTTTTTCCGAATGGAAATATGGAAATTAATTCCATTCTCACCAATTTATTTTTTTCTTTTAAATTGTGTTATGTGTATTAGTGCATTAAATGGTCATTTCGTAAGAGATTCTTATTTTTACCAAACAAGGACATTGATTAACTTGTGATTGCTTGCCAACAAGAGCAGTAGCTCAGCAGCACTTAAAGACCATGAGGTCTTACATTCAAGTCCCCTACCCTTCAATTATGTTGTCACCTCAAAAAAAAAAAAAAAAAAAAACTTGTGGTTGCTTCTTTCTTTTTTTTTTTTTTTTTTTTAAGATCAATATATTAAATCAAGAACCATCGAAGCAAAGCCGCTCCAACAACTCCTCAGAGGCAATCAGAGGGGAAGATTCCCCCAACTCAAAACAACATAATCCACACCCTGAAAATTAGGGGAGTTCGAAATACAAAAGGCAAAAGAGGCCTGATGGTCCGAGGCCTTGGCAAGCATATTCGCTACACCATTACACTTTCGCCTACAGAAACTAAAGGAAATGACTGTAAACAACGAAATCAGATCCTGTATTTCAGCTACCACATTGCTGAGTTCAGTAACATCTTGAAAAATACCATTAACACAATTAATAATAGTAGAAGAATCAGATTCCACCAAGATAGAAGGAAGAGGCTGAACACCATAATTCAACAGATGCCTGAGGCCTTTACGAACAGCGAAACCCTCCATAACCGCTGCCGACGACACTCTAATTCCTCATTTCGAACAAATCAATAAAAGGGGCCTGATGGTCCGTGTAAGGACCCGACCCAACTTGGGTCTAAACCTAAGTCCTTAACACACCACATGCATGAAAAATATTGGAAAACTAGGGCATGCATTGATGCTGATTGACACTGCTCGAATTAAAATATGAAAATCTCGTTGGATAATTCACTGTAACACGCAATGTTTTGAGCATTTAACAGTACACACGCAAGCATACGTGGTCAATCATAGCAAGTGATAAATAAAGTCATTCTTCTCAGGGACTGGGTATCTAAATAAGTGCTCCGCGAAAAGTCAATAACAGGAAAGTAAAGGAAAATTTTGGTGTTCGATTGATTTTTACT
>JBBMKA010048851.1:0-19832 GCA_037833695.1 Sechiopsis laciniata
AATTGGTTATCAAACAAACCTGTTTTTAAAATATTAAAAACAAAAACAGAAAACCAAAAACGAAATGATTATCAAACATGGCCTTAGTTTTTTGTTTTTGAAATTTAAACTTATTTTTACTCATATTTACTACAATATGCTTCATCTTTCATATAATGTATCTATCTTTCTTTAAAAAAGTAGGTGAATGCTAACCAAATTTCAAAAATAAAAACATGTTTATGGAAGCTACTTTTTTTTTTTTAAATTTCGGTTTCGGTTTAGTAGTCGTTGTAGGCTTAAATTTCAAAAACCAAAAGCAAAAAATAAAATGGTTATCAAACGGACCTTAATTTTATTTTGTTTTTGTTTTGTGTTTTAGAGTAAAAGGGAGTGTTGTTTGTTTATTGGTAGGTCCTGGGTGTTCTTCTATTGGAGCTGGAGCTTTTGTGGAACATGGTCCATTCAAAATTAATGGAGAAATTTTGGTAAAGAATGACTACAGTTGGAACACAGGTCAGAAACAGAATGTTTTGGCAAATTTTTTTTTTCTTTCTTTCTTTCTTTTTTTTTTTCTTTTTTTTTTTTTATGAAATGTAAATTGTTGATGACTCTAGCTCATATTGACATATTTATAAAGTTATTGTAGTTGCATTAATGGAATTTTTTTTTCTTTTTTTAATTGAGCAAACAATGCGGTGTTGGCAATTCAATATCTCTAGCTATTAGTATGATGTTTTTAAGGTGATAGACAAAAAAAAACAGCTACTAAAGTTTATGACCAAAGGTAAGGCTTAATAATGTGGGTAAATGCTCTCAAGGTAAAACAAATTAGAACACGAGTCGCATATGATTCGGGTCTATTTTGTTCGATGAAGAAAAAAAATTGTCGGTAATTTGACCAAAGTCCTACGTTGCTAAGTTAAAGAGAAAGATATTAAGTATATAGGTATGGAAAAACATGTTTGTTGATTTTATGTTTTTTGGGTGATAATTAAAAGAAAACTATGAAGTTTTATGTTTAAAATGAACAATATCATATAAATATAAATATTTGTTGTTTCACACAATCTAGAATTTTGATTTAGCAATGTGAGTGAAAACTCCACATATAGAATAAAGAATGTGAGTCTCATATGACTTAGGTTCACTTTATTTGAGGGAAAAAATTGTTGGCATTGCAACTAAAGTCCTATATTGATAAATTAAAAAGATTTTGTATATATAAAACAAAGGACAACATCTTCGTTAACACTAGAGATCTTTTGGATGTAAAGTTAAAAGAATTTATGTTTAAAGTGAACAATATTATATCGATACAATAATTTGCAAGTATCCGTTGTCTCCTAACATGTCGGAATACGAATAGATAAAATCTTTTAATTGAAAATATATGTCAATTACCATTAAATTAAATTTAGTTTGATATTGTGTTCCTGAATTTGGTGAAACATTGATGTTGATAGTTTTTTGTTTTTTTTGTTTTTTTTTGTTTAGAAGCAAACATATTATATATGGAGTCACCAGCAGGAGTTGGTTTCTCGTATTCTGCAAATAAATCTTTCTACTCCAATATCGACGATCAAATCACAGGTTATCATTATTTTTTAATTATAATTATTATTTTTAATATCGAAGAGAAATTGAATTTATGTGAAAACTGATAATTGAGTTAATTTTGTTAAGCACGAGACAATCTCGTATTTCTTCAGCATTGGTTCGACAAATTTCCAGAATACAAGGATAGAGATTTTTACATTACAGGGGAGAGTTATGGAGGTATTTATTGTCTATTTATAACCTCAATTTAAATAAAATAAAATTAAAAAATCCTTTGTCTTTATTTTGTACCAACATTTTTTAGAACTGTTCTTTTTTTTTTTTTTTTTTTTCTTTTTTATCAATCTAATTTGATAACACAGGACACTATGTTCCACAGCTGGCTCAGCTCATTATTAAGTCCAAAGTGAATATCAAACTAAAGGGAATTGCAGTGAGTAGCAAAACTACAAATTTCTATAAATTTTAATCTGTTGTTTTGAAAGATGATAAGGTAAAATTCAAAACAAATTCTCTCTAAATTTGTAAGTTTTCCATTTAATCACAATAAATTAAGTAGTCTACTGGTCTAGATAGACTTTAGAGGATTGAGATGTATGGATTCAATCTATATCAGACGTTCATTTGAGAATGGTCGATGCAAGTAACCTGACTAATGCTAGCAAATTAAAAAGAAGTTAGATGACTTTTTTTTCTCCTTATAAATCGCATTCAGTTGCTGCAAACAAGTAACAACTATGCCAACAAAAGTAGTTGCTCAGTGACATAGGTATCATTGTATTTTATGAATTTCAATTTGGATGAAAAATTAGTTTGAAAAGTTTTTTTGATTAGTAAATATTAAATTTTTTATAATAATTAGTTTGAGTGTAAATTTTTATGAGGATTTACAGCAAAAAAAAACTTTTTGAATGTGATTTTTGTAGTTGAGTTAAAAGACAATAATTTATTTATATGTAGATTTGAAATGAGAATTTATTTTGAGTACATAAAAATAAATCATTAAAAATAAGTAATTAGAATTGAAATAGTTAGTTGCATGTTAATTTCATTATTTAGTAGTAATTGACGGTGACAATTTTGGTGGATGCAGATAGGAAATCCTCTTATAGACTTAGGAAATGACTTCAACGCAAGAGATCAATACATGTGGTCACACGGCGTCGTTTCAGACTCTGCTTATAAGCTTCTGAGTTCAATGTGTAACACTTCTAGGTTAATAACAGAAGCCATTACAGGCTCCATTTCTTCGGATTGTATCTTCGTTATTTCCGAGGTTTCCAAACAGTTATCAAACTTCGTTGATGATTATAATGTCATCGGTGACGTTTGTTCCCTCACAGCCAAATCACAGGCTGCCATTCTCCTTCATCCCATCAGCTCCTTGTTTTACAACTCCTCGTCTGTTCCTCGCCAAATACACGATCTAGGTCACCACCCGGTGAGTTTATCTCTTTCTCTCTCT
Source organism: Sechiopsis laciniata (assembly GCA_037833695.1). NCBI lineage: Eukaryota > Viridiplantae > Streptophyta > Magnoliopsida > Cucurbitales > Cucurbitaceae > Sechiopsis > Sechiopsis laciniata. The sequence goes on from JBBMKA010048851.1 coordinate 3,005, forward strand.
CTCTCCACGCTTTTCCATTTTGTAATTCCTTTTTCTTTTTTCTGTTGGTTTAATTTCGCATTCTTTTAACTGGACTTGGTGTTGGAGTTTTGTCTCTATTTTGGTTCTTACAATCTTAGAAGTTTCAATTTAATGTCTAAATGTGTTTGTACATTTGTGTGTTTGAGTAGGTTCTTACTTCTTATGAATTACTTGTTGGTTAATGTATCACTTTTCTTGACATTAACATTTTTATTTAAAGATTATGTAGAGGGTTTATTTCAAATTAGCTCTAAATGAACTCTCACTATATTAGGGAAATTTTGAGGATACACAATTATGGTTAAGAAAAAGCTTACAAAAATAGATACTTACTCCTGCTATGCGTACACCCTTTTTTTTTTTTTTGGTGATTCAATCAAAACAACTTCAAATTAAGCCTTTTTTGGCTTGAAGCAATCATATATCCAATTACTTCCTTAAAAGTATTTGAGAGGACTTATATTAGTTTGTGGGAGAAAATCAAAGCAAGTAAGTAGCACGGTTAGGACCTATTTTTTCAACTCAAAATTGAGCCTTTAAAAAAAATTTGGAATCAATTTGAAGTATTAAGACTAAATAAACTCAAAGGTAAGACTTAAGAGTTTTAAGTCTCTTGTTAGAAACAACACCTCTTGTCAGATCATTACATTAGTAAGATATTGTCCACATTAGGCAGAATCCTCACTCATAGACTTATGATCTACCTCTTATCTAACCAATGTGAGATTATTTTATTTGTATTCCCAATTATTCTCCCTTTGAATAAAGTACCACATACCGACTTTATTCTTTAAATAGTCACGCTCCAAATTACACTTTAGTATATTTTGAAAGTACTCTTTATTGATCACTTATTTCAAAAGTACTCGACAGAAGAGCACTTGTTTTAGAATCACTCCTCATCATAGTACCCATTAGGTTTAATCACAAATTTCATTATGAGTATGTGATATGTCATATTGAGCTTCACAAATTCTTTGTTCCATACCAAAGATTCTACATATATTCATCTCAAAAATCATTCATCTTAAGAGTGGATGGATTTAGGTAAATTTAGTAATGGCAATAATAAAAATCCTACTCGAAACTTTCTAATATACTGTTTCTTAATAAACATAATCTTGGGACAAATTGGGGAGGAACCTCATTATCTCAAGACCAGCAATGTTAACCTAAGAATTATTCATCAGTACTAGAGGGTTAGAAAACTTGATCTTAATTGCAAATTTAGGAAACTTGGGTGTAGAAAAAAAAAAAAAACCATGTAAATGAGTGAGTTTAAAATCCGAAACCAACTTCAAACCTGACAAGATCACAGGACAAATTAAATGGGCTCTAAAATACAAAACTCTCACCAAAGTTATAATCAAATTCCATTTTTGATTTCATATTAACACAACTTGATGTATGTTGAGGTTGCAGGAAACAACTGGTAATAGCAGAGATGTTTGTTCAGAAAAAAATACAGCAAAATATTTAAACAGAAAGGATGTACAGCAAGCCCTCCATGCCAAACTCATTGGAGTTGATGAATGGAGTTTGTGCATCAACAAATTGTAAGTAATTATGCCATAATCTCTTTTCCCAAAATACATTATTGTTTCAAGCTAATTAAGATTGTGAAACAAAATCCCTTTATCCCTTTGGGTCTTCTTTAACTATTTTTAACTAATTATGTGCAGAGATTGGCATTATGATCAAAAGGGTAAGCTCTTACCAACAACTGATATCCTAGGCTCACTTGTCAAGTCCAAAATCCGAGTATTGGTTTACAGGTAACACAATTTCCATATCCAAAACTATGCATCTACATTAATAATTACAATCATTATTATGTTCTTTTAAGTAGTTTTCGTAGTCACAGTATGAAATATGAGAGACAATGTACTTTAATATCATGCTAAGTTGCTTCAAAAGGGCAGTCTTATTAGTAGAGTTTTGGGTGTCTCCAAGGTATTCTTTTATGATCGCTTGAGATCGAGCTTTGAGATAATTGCAGGTACCCCTGATATATAGTAGAGTCAAGTCAACTATTAAGTCAAGTGACTGTCTATATGTGGACAGTCATGATTTCATAGTTATCGAAAAAAATATCATTGGTTAAATTTCACTAAATGCAAAAAACTTCAATAGGTTAAAATAAATTTAATATTTTTTATTGATATTCTTAACAGTGGTGATCAAGATTCAGTCATCCCATTTTCTGGGACTCGAACATTGGTGAGTTCACTAGCGAGGACGTTGGGTCTAAATACAACCCTGCCTTACAAAGTTTGGCTTGTGGACAACCAGGTTAGTTAAACACATTTTTAAGCACTTAAAAAGTCATTCCAATTTGTCACTTACCTAAACGGGTGTGTTTGGATTTGGTAGAAAAGAGTGGAGAGTAAAGGGAAATTGAATGATTAATCGTAGTTGGATTGGAGACATAAGATAATTAACTACTTGTTTGAGAATTGTTGTTAGCAGTGGCTGGTGTAATTAACGACTCGTCTAGGGATTGGTGTTAGCAATAATAGGGATAATTAACTACTTGTTTGGAGATTGGTGTTAGTAGTTGTTGAGTGATAGATTTGATGTAGAGTTTGATGTAGGGTTTAATGAAGGGTTTGATGGATAGTTAAGGATAGTTATTTACCACTAAATACAAACAAGGAGTTTGTTAGGTTTCTAACTCCCAACCTGCACTTAAATTAACTAACAACGAACGCAGCAAATATATGATAGTTTTGAGAGAATTGATATTGATGCAGAGCTTTTAAGGTTCCACAAAACTAGACAAGAGTCTTAAAAAAAAATGATAGGAAACACATTTTCATTGATAAGATGAAAATTACAGAGAAAAAGAGGAGATAGAGAGAGGGGCAATTATAGGGTGATGTCAAGGGGGAAAAGGTGACGAGGGGGATGGCCAATCATAGGACCCATTAAATAACGTTTTTGGTAGAAAATGGTCTCAAAATAAGATAGCAACAAATAACGAAAACAATACGAAAACAACTCCCAACAAATTCAAGAGTGCTGGTAATCTCTCCTCCATAACAAAATTCACATCCTACTACCCCTACTCCACTTCCTGATTCTTTTTCTCCATCAATGACCTTTTTACCCCTCCTTGCATAAGGAGAGGCAACACCTTTTCCTCTTCAATGACTTTCTTACACTTCATCGTATACGTATGCCATATTCAAGGTCTAACAAGGTTCTTTTTTTAAAATTTTATTTTTGAGATTACAATAATTGGGGGTGGGGGATTCGAACTTAAAAGGCTAAAACCTCTAGGTCATTGGGTCTACATTGATGCCGCTGAACTACTAATCTTGTCATCGTTTAACAGGGTTCTAGAAAGGTAGTTGTTTACCACTTTTGTTTTTAAAAAAAAACAAACACACTCAACCTGACAAATCAATCAGGGTAAGTTTTAGATTTGTATGTTTATGTGATTTGTGAATTTGACAGGTTGGTGGGTGGACAGAAGTGTATGGTAAGTATCTATCTTTTGCAAGCATAAGAGGTGCTTCCCACATGGCTCCAGACACTCAACCCAAGAGATCTTTGGTGCTTTTCAAAGCATTTTTACATGGAATTCCACTACAACAAATGTGATTCTTTTTTGGATATTCACAACGTAACCCAATGGAAAATCATAATATTTAAATAAAAATTGTTAAATGTTTCTTTAGATTTATAGTAGAAGCTTGTTGATGTATGAAATTTTACCTTTTCAATTTCAACAAGTATAAAAAAATTGCTTCTTCACCAAAGCTGCTATACATACATGTATTATAAATGCTTCGAAAACACATATATCTCGTGACACAAATTAACATAAAAATTTAAGTTTTGGGTGTAGTTTTATATTTGGGACTTTTTGGATCAACTTATGCGTCTTTTGATTATTTTTCTGGTATATACCACATGACCCTATAATATTTGAATATCAAATAAATTCGTAGGAAAATTAATTTTTAGGTAAGTGGTCATTATAGATTGAATCCATATCTCTTAGTTACTTAAGATGTGATGTTTCCATTTTTTTTTTTTTTTTAAGATATTTCTTATAATTTAAAATCTAACATTTTTATTATTGACATTTCAATAATACTTGATTTTAACCATTGTATATCTTATGAGTTAACTTTTTATTTATTTATTTATTTTCTTGTAAAAATTAATTTAATGTCAAAACCAAAATAGTTACTTCATGAATCTATTAGATTTTAGAATTAGACTAGTGATTATCATAGCTAAAATTTTGTTGTGTAACTAATAATTTTGTTGTCTTAAAAATTAAAATTGAGTATTATTAAAATAGAAAATTTGTTGTAGGTTAAGAAATTGGAACAACAATAAAATAAAATGATAAATAACGTGAGATAAAATACGATGATTTAGGTGGTTCACTAACAATGTATTTATTGTATTCATGGGCAAAATGGAGAACTATTTTATAGAATGTTGATCAAATTGGGACTAAGATTTTAATAGAGTTTGTATCATAGAATGTTGCTCTCGAGTCCCCACTAGAAGCTTCACCCTTGGACCCAGACTGGCTGACCGGGCAGCGAGACACCAGACTAAGTAATCGTGGAACATTATAGTTCAAATGTATCTCAACATTCTAGATAGCAAATTTTACCGTCCTTATTTCAGTTATAGGGACTTTTTATAAATATTTCATACATAACCAAATATTAAATATTTAACTTGATAAAAAAAAAATTATCAATTTCAAGTTTTACTTAATTGAAAGCTATCAGTTTCATTTGATTGAATTAATTTTTTTTGCTATATTTAATTTTTTATCCTTAAATTTTTTATATAAGTATAATTCTTTTTTTCTTTTCTTTTGCTACTCATGAAAAATTCATATTAAAATATTTTTTAAAAAAAAAATTTAATTTTAAAATAAAAACTATATTCATAATGAAATTAAATAGTAAAATGAAATGAGTAAAGGACAAATGGCAGTGCCGGCCAACTTCGGCTGCAAATCCATATTTGATGTCTCTACTTGAAGTCCAAGAAGAAAAAAGCTATACACATCGACAGAGTAACGCCGGCAAATTTCGCATATACAAATCCAAATGACGGATAATCCAAACACCACATACGATTTATTAATAAAAAAATTACATGTTCGAAACTCTATTTTCGAATATTATTGAATTAAAAACGGTTTATATTACTGGCTTCATTTTGAACTCTTCATTTATCTAATAATAATAATTAATATGATTTAATTTTTTATAGTTTCATAATAATTGAAGTCGAGAGATTTGAACTCATAATCTATTTTTGAGAAGTTAGCCATTCTAAGAATTTTTTTTTACCATTTTCTTGTTGCCATAAATGTATATTTTTCATTAAAAATCCATTTTAATAATGTGCTAGCAATCATAGCACAATAATTCAAGTGGCATAAAGTATTGACTTATATTGAAAGGATAATGTATTCAAATTTCTTCGCCTTCGAATTTTGTTGAGTTCAATCGACATAAAGTACAAACTTATAATTAAGAAGTCGTACATTTGAATCTCTCAGTCATGATATTATAATATTGTTGATCTCAAAATTTTCATAATTTCTAATCTCAATAACTAACGTTAATTAGACCTAAACCAAAAGCATATACTTATAATCAATGCCATTTAATTATTTTTAATAAAAAATTGTCAAAAAAATTGATATTTAATAGATTAATAATTAATAAACCAATATAACCTTGGGCTATACATCCAATTGAATGTTTGAATATTTGGAAAAGTTATTGATAATGCCATCAGCAAAAGATTTGAGTGTAAAAGCCAACTAAGGCAGAAGCATGCAGAGTTGAGCATATAAATAGATTGGCAAATTATGATTAAGAGTAATTGTGATCATTCAAATTACAACATAATATAATGTATTATCATTCTAAGCAATGTATAATGAAAGCTATTTGCTTGGTTATGTTGATCCAAATTTGGTTTAAATTTGGAGAGTGTTTCCACAATCCTGATTTAATCAAGAGCTTACCAGGGCAACCAAGTGTTAGTTTTCAACAATTTGGAGGATATATTACCATTGATGAACTCCAAAATAGATCTCTTTTCTACTACTTTGTTGAAGCCCAAACATATCCTTCTTCAAAGCCTCTTGTACTTTGGCTAAATGGAGGTCATTTTCTTAGTCTTTTTCCTCTTTTTTTTTTGTTTGATGATTGGGAATCGGGGATTCCCCATGATGACAATTCAATTCGGATCTCCACATTAATATAATATTATCCACTTTGAGCATACACCCGTATGGCTTTGTTTTTTGTTTCATTCAAAAAGTCTCAAACTAATGTAGATGGTTGTCATCACTTATATATCTATGATTTTTCCCTCGTCTAACTAATGTGATACAACTTTGTTTGTATCCCAACAATCGTTTTCTCTAACAAAATTCCATCGAGCCTCTCTAGGGGCTCATCTTCTATGTACGATATCTAAGGATTCAAAACAAAGACTGAACCTTCCCTCAAATAGTCAATTTGTCAAGATGACATTCAAGGTATATTTTGTGTCTATCCCAAGACTCAAACTCAAGAGACAACAAAAGACTTTACAATCTCTTTTAAGGATGTGTGTCTTGGAGACTCAAAATCTCTACCAACGAGACTGTCCTTCAAGCATATTTCTTCATCTTAACCAGTTTTATTTTTTACTTTTTAAGTATTTTTAACTGTTTGATTTGTAATAATGTGTGTGTTTGTGTTTCTTTTTTAAGGTCCCGGTTGTTCATCTCTTGGAGCTGGAGCTTTTACTGAGCATGGCCCTTTTAGACCAAAAGGAAATGTTTTGATTCGTAATGAATTCAGTTGGAATAATGGTTTGTGTTATTTAGACAATTCATTTCTTCTCCTTTTTCTCTTCGTATGTATTTAATTTTTTAAATTATGATTTGATTACTTACAAATATGTTTGTTTTGTTGATTTGATATATTTAGTGGCAAATGTATTGTATCTTGAAGCTCCAGCTGGAGTTGGTTTCTCATTTTCGAAAAATGTCACGTTCTACGACATAGTTAACGATAAACTTACAGGTGATCAGTTCACTCATGCTTATGTAGTATGTATTTTGAGATTTTTTTTTTCAATATCAGAAATGTAGTTATATACTATATTATGATTTCAAAACAAGAACCATTTTAGTTTTTTTTTTTTTTTTTTTTTTTTATCTTTGAAACATCCATTTTTATCCCTACAATTCAGCCTTTCCCATTTTGATTTTTGGTATTGACAAAGCATCATATAGTGCTAGTTATATAGTTCCTTGGTTGTTATTTCATATTTTTTTCAATATCACAACTCCACAATATAACCCTACACTCCATATATTTCTTGAATATATCATATAGAATTCTATGACATACAAATCTTACATGAGAAATTTTCTAATTCACCACTAAAATATCATTTTAAAGTCAAAATTCATGATATAGACTTTGCATTACGAATAAACTACTATGTGTTTATCTAATGACCAAATAAGAGTGTGCTATAAATAATAAAAATTTTGAAAGTTATGAGTTCGATTCATATAGGTATCTCGTCTAAACACTCAAAAATATGTTTTAAGAAAAACATAAAGACCAAAAGGACAACTAGAGTTCAAAGTTAATAATAGAACAAAATATACATCCTAGAACTATAAAAACTAAAACAAACAAAATTAAGCTAAAAGCAAATGAATCTATCATAGTCTTTCAACTATGTTGTCCCATGATTACTTAGTTGGGGGTTTTGTTGTCCAGTCTGTTAGTGGGATCTCTCTTAAAACTCTAGCTCAATTTTTCGATCACGCATTTGTATTCTTATCTCATAAAACAGTTTTCTCCTCTACTCATGAACGTAGCTAACAGTTAACACACCATTAATGAACCACGTAAAATCATTGTGTTTTGTCTCACGTTTTCCTTATTTTTGTTGATTGTTGTTACATTTTTCATAACAATACATTTGGTCGAATTTCAGCCGAAGACAACCTGGTTTTCCTCAAACAATGGCTGTACAAATACCCACAATACAAAAACAGAGATTTCTACATTACAGGAGAGAGCTATGCAGGGCATTACATTCCACAACTTGCAACTCTCATCATCAAATCCAACCTCAACATCAAACTCAAAGCCATAGCAGTAAAATCACTCATCTTCCTTTTTCTTCTAATTTCTTTTCCCATTTACTTCAACAAAAACTAATCACCAAAATATAACAAATAAAAATTTTCAGATAGGGAATCCATTGTTGGAATTCAACACAGATTTCAATGCAAGAGGCACATATTTGTGGTCTCATGGGGTGATTTCAGATTCCACATATCAACTTTTGAACAAAGTTTGTAGCATTTCCCAAATCAATAGAGAGTTCATTGAAGGCAATGTATCAGCTGCTTGTTCAGAAATTGATGATTTGGTGTCCAAACAGATTACTGATTTCATCAATGTATATTCTATTAATCTTGATGTGTGTTTGAGCCCGTCGTCGCAGGCTGCTGGTACACTCCATTCACTTACTTCTGCAAAATTGGGAGATCGGTCTAAGGCTAAATCTACCTCTACCGTGCTCCCGCAATACTCGGTTAGTTCGAATCCTGAGCTTAATGTTTATGTTTTAGTCTATGACGTTTAAAGTTTATTTAGTTAATTCCCTTGTGTTTAAGCATGGTTGGTTAATGTTGAAATTGATTGAGGTTGGGTGATAAAACTTGTGTGCCATTATTGGTGGAAGGGAGAGGAGTGGGGGAGGTAGGAAGTTGTTTAGAAATTTGAAAAAGAAAAAGATTAAGTTTGACTCAGGATTACTAGTATGTAATGTCCTAGGCCAGGATATGGAATATGGATTTGGCACTTGATGACTCTGACATTTGCGGAATCTCTTGTGACCTGACACTACTTACCTGCCTTGAACTGCTTTGAAGAATGAAGAAAATTCCCGCAAACTGATATAATTCTTTTCAACGTGTTTTGTTTTCACTCACATGAGTCGTAGGAAATCGAAGAATTCGCCTAACATTGTATTGCTCTAAGCTAAACACACTTAACTTTGGAGGTTCTATGATTAAGCGCTTAATCAGAAAAGAAAAGTGCACCCCATTCATATATGGTAATTATCAGTTTTTGTGAGCCTTTTTTACCCATCATAGGCTATATATAAAGTTGACTTTGAACCACTAGTATGTAACGCCTAGGCCTAGTAGTTGGACCAGAAAATGGAATCTGGATTTGGCCTATGATGATCATAGCATTCTCCTGGACCTGCTATGACTTGACCATACTACCTACTTCTTTTAAACCACTTATAAGAGTGAAGATTATCTCCACAGACGAACGTGTGTAATTCAACATGTTTTGTCATTATCGGCATGCTTCTTAGGAAAATTCTCAACATAGATTTGTTATAAGCCAGGCACATTTAACTTCGAAATTTTTAAGATTGAGGCATCAAAAAGAAAAGTACCGCTTGTTGGTATAGGTAATATCTATCTATTCTTGCAAGCCCTTATCAACGAGGACTTTCATATCCTTAAGATTCTCCTCATTCAAATGTGTTAAGGATTCATACATATATCCCTCTTGAACTCAGACATTTTCCTAGTAACTTTGAGTGAGTATTTATTGAAACTTCAAACCTAAAAGTAAAAACAAGTTTATAGTACTCTCTAATAAAGCTCTCAAACCTTATTTTTGTTCGGGATGCGGTCATCAAACGGGGTCTAAATCTTTTTTACATGAATAAGTTGAGCTATACTACGACCTCATTTGAATAACAATATTAAGGTTTTGATGGATGGCAGGAAAATGAAAAGATAGACGTGTGTATAGAAAATGAAGTGGATGCATATCTAAACAGAGTGGATGTTCAAGAGGCTCTACATGCTCACTTGGTTGGAGTTTCTAATTGGACTTTCTGCAGCAAGTAACCATTTCTTCCCAATATTAAGCTTTTAATTCCATGTTTTAGACATAAATTTCTAATTATTGGTTTATTTGTTGCAGTGTTTTGAGCTATGATTTGACTAACTTATTGACACCAACCATTTACACTGTTGGTTCACTTGTGCGTTCTGGTATAAGGGTTCTGGTTTTCAGGTATTATTTTGACTTTTAAGTCTTAATTATGCTATTTTAATCAAGGCTTAATGATGTGTTCTTAAAGTGGTGGGTTGTGGATTTATTTGGCAGTGGAGATCAAGACTCAGTAATTCCATTACTTGGAACTCGAACTCTGGTGAACAAGTTGGCTAATGGTTTAAAATTGAACACTTCTCTGCCTTACTCGGCTTGGTTCTACAAACAACAGGTCATTATAATATATGTATATATATATATATATATCTTACTTTACCTTTTGAATACAAAATTAAATATCTATTGACTTTGATGTAGTTGGGAGTGCGACTAAAGTCTCATATTGATTAGACAAAGAGAAGATCATGAGTATTTAGATGAGAATAAGCATCTCTATAGGTATGAGGTTTTTGGTAAAACTAATAGCGAGTCATGAGAGTTTATGTCTAAAGTGAACAATATTACATCAATGTGGAAACCTATCGAGGGTCGGTTGTTCCTAACAAGTGGTATTAGAGTCGTATCTCTACTCTACTTAGCCATGTTAGTAAAATCTTCGGAGTGCTGAACAAAAAGAAGCAGAGATTGGTGACATAGTCATGGTGGAGATCTGTGGTAAAGAGCTCTATTGATTGGATGAGGTGCTTTGGAAATAGGAGTTTACCTAGATATATGAATTGACTATTTGAAGGGAAGCACATTTTTTGTTCGAGGGAGGATGGAATCCTCGGATGCCAAACAAAGAAAAGACGAGCTTAAGGGAAGGTTCGGTGGTACTTTGTTCGAATGGAGAATTATTGGGAGTACGACCTAAGATCCACATCGGTGGGAAGATCATGTGTATATAGGTGAGATCGACCATGTCATTGGTTTGAGATATTTTGGGTAAAGTCACGTGGGCTTATGTCTAAAATGGACATTATCATACCAAAGTAACAGACTGTCGAGGGCCGATTGTTCCTAAACAATAACTTATTAGACAACACCTTGAAAGTTGACTTGTAACTTAACCTATAAAGAAAGAAATATCAAACCAAAAATTTGATCCAACTTTACAACATATTTTGCTTTGTGTTTAGGTTGGAGGATGGGTGCAAGCATATGGAGATGATAACATTTTATCATTTGCCACCATTAGAGGAGCTGCTCATGAAGCTCCATTCACTTCTCCAGGAAGATCATTGGCACTGTTTACTGCTTTCTTATCAGGAAAAAACCCATGATAAAATTAATCTTAATTTGCTTCAACTCATCATTTTGTGCTTTCAATAACTAAGCATAAATCACCTATATGCTTCAACCTTTATATCCACTAATTTCTTATTATGTTCAGAATGTATCCTATATTCTCTCTTGTTTTTGCAGTTAATGAATATCCCAATTTTTCTTTGTTTGTCTGTTGGGTTGAAAGAAAACCAAAACTTTAGATTGAGACAATGATTTCTTATTCAAACTGAGGTTGTGTTAGAATGTTTATTCATAGGATTGATTTGATTAGCATTGCTATATCCAACAATGGTAAGTCTTTTTTCAATATCATAAAAATGGTTTCTCAAAGATGCTATCCCTAATAGACCTTTTATCATTATAGAGGTTGGTCCCTAAACTTTTAAAAATTCAATTTTAATTCATAAGTTTTTAATTTCATTCCATTTCGGTACTTGAACTTTCAAATATTTTATTTTGATCTCTGGACTATAAAAACATTTAAAAATTGTCCTTATAATAAATTTGAAGTTAATTTTTTTTTTTTTTTTTTTTTTTTTTTTTTTTGAGATTCATTTGAAGTTAATATTAATTGGTATTGGTTCAATATTGTTAATAATCTTAATACAATTAAATAAAATATGTAAACATGTTTCTAAATTTGATAGAGAAGATGGTAACATTTATAAGAAAAATTAACAATTTTTTTAATAATGACCAATTTTCTTTCTAAAAGTGAACATTCGAAAGTTCAGAGATCAAAATGAAACAAACTTAGAAGTTGAGGGATTAAATTTAGATTTTTGAAAGTCGAGAACAAAATATAACAAAATTCAAAATCTAAAGACCAAATAATGTTTTAACCTAAATTTTAATAATATTTTTAATGGTGTATTTTCTTGAAAAAAATAATATTATTATTTAATCAATTTCAATAATAAATAACTATAAAGGATTAAAATATCATGAATCAAAATGGGTATTCATTCCATAACCAATAACTCTTTATTGTTATGAATGAAAATATTAATATAACAAGTTCTTACCATACATAAAATAAAAATGAATAAATAAAGATTCATAAAAATAATAAATAAAATATTTTAACCAATAGTGGTAAAGGAGAATTTTTTAGTACTAAAGATGGTCACTATAACTGTTTATCTAAAAATTAATTACATATTAATTTCTTTTATATTCAAATATGGTACGGAAAAAAATAATAATAAATAAAATATTTTGTGTGGCGTGCTTCTCAAGGTCGGCAGCATGCTCAAGTTCAGCCACCATTCGGCGGCCCACAGTTAATCCACGTTTTAGTCAATGAGCCACTCCAGTTTTTTTTTTTTTTTTTTTTTTTTTTAATTAAAGTTCCTTATTGAAAATTAAGATTCATTTTATTTGGTCATAACTTTCAAATATAAAATTTTACCATATATATTTTTATTTTTTTAAATGTTTCAACAATTTTGATAATTTTAAGTGTTCAGTTCATGTTTAGCAACTTAAAACTTAATGCTTTATATAGTAATTCAGTACTGGTAGCATTCTTTATTTTTTTTACTTTTTATTTTAAGTTTAAAATAAAATAGTAAAATTATGTTGGATAAACTTTTCTTACAAAATAATTATGAATATAGACAAAATTTATAAAGTATTTATATTTTTAATCATTAATATTGTATTATAAATACTCATAAATACAATATTATATATTATTAATCGAATATTATAAAAAAAAAATATTATTAATATTAATGACTATAATTACTTAAAAAAAAAAAAAAAAAGTAACTATATTTATAATTATTTTATAAGTTTGACTAATCTTGCCACTTTTATAATAAAATAAAATGTAGCATAAATATTGTCGTATAAGTAAGCATTAAAGTTAGGTAGTGCCAAAACTCTTCTCTCATTTCAATATAAATAAAGAAAATTTTGAATATATTTCTAGAATTTATCTTAGAAAAAATAAGTAAATTTTAAGTAAAAATAACAAATAAATAAATATATATATAATAATAAATATGAATCACATTCTATTTTATTTTAAATAAAAGAAATAAATAAAAATAAAATGCGGTTGAAGTCACACGTGCAAACATTATTATTTAGGTTATGTTTAGTGATGATTTAAATATTTAATTTTTATTTTTTTGATTTTGTTTAATTCCAGTCCAAGTTGAGAGGTTATTATAAATAACCCCAATATAAGGTCACCCCTGTTTCTCAAACACAATATTTAAAGAATCTCCTTCTTCTTCTCTTCCCCTTCCATGGCAGGTCTTCAGTACAAATTCTTCCCCACAGACTTCCTTTACCCTCGTCCGCCGTCCTCCGCTGCCACCGCCGCCTCCGACAGCACCGTCTCCGTCGTCGTTCCCCCGAAAACCGACGTTTCTAAGGGACAGCTCCCCCGCCAAATCTTCCTCCAGGCGACCAGTAACAACCCCGTCGTTGAACCCATCATCTCCCACAGCCCCAAACGACCCGAATTGTAGTGCCACACACTGTGTGTTGATCTGCTTTTTTTCTTTCTTTTCTTTTTTTTCTTTTTTTTCTTTTTTTAAGTTTTGTGTTCACTTTTCTTGCGAGTCTGTTTGGTGTGATTTTATTTGAATTGTGTTGTGGAATTATAAGCTTATATGGCTTTTCAATTGAGCTTTCTTTTCTATTTCATTTGTAAATTCGAGAATAACATTAAAAATGAAGAACACAGACACTTCTTCTCTTGCAATTCATGGGCCTTCCTCATTTTTACTTTACTTTTTTTAATTAAAACAAATTATTAAACGATTTTTTTGTTTAATTCTATTGCAAATTGAGAGAGTGGAGATTCGAAGAAGAATGAATATTGATCATGAGAATTGACAATAAGTAAATATTTTGAATTGTCTAGTTGGTTTTTTTTTTTGCCACATGTTTAAGGTGGATTTAAAATTTATTTTCAAATTCAGAGGACACCATCAATTTGAGTCGGTGAAATGTTAAAATAAAAAGAGTAATTTATGTAATATCTTGATATCACTTAAATATTAAAGTCATTTATGTTAAAAAAAATCAGATGTAGTTCTTATTGAGCTACATAGATGAGTTTCAACATTTAGATGATATCAATACATCATTTAAATTGTTTTCTAAAATAAATATATAAAATTTGGTGAGATAACAAATCACAGTATATCTATTAGTAAAAAGATCGCATACATATAGTAAAATATTTTAAGCAATTTCAAGTGATTGTTTTCAATATTGAAATCGTCCATTTCATTAAAATCCTCTTAACTTAATTGATAATATTTTGCTATATTTAATTTCAATTTTTTAAAAAATTTACATGCATAAAATTTTTATTATTCATGAAAAATCTTCATAATTATAAAAACTTTATTTTTATATGATTGGTAAAGATAACAGATTTATTAAAATAAGAGTTTGAGTTTAAGTGACATAATAAATAACTTCATAATCAATCAAATATAAGTTCAACCTCTTATATATGGTTGAACTAATTTATTTTTACAAAAAACAAATTATAATTTATTTGCAATCTAATTTCAAACCCACTTGAAATACATTTTAAGTGGGTTGTTGTAACTAGAATTGGGATCCTTTCTTTTCATGTGGAATTCCGATTCTTTTTGCACGTTAGTCAAAGAAGAAATGCCTCGAAAATTCAACTTTGACGACTGAAAATTAATAAAAACAGAATATTACCCGTATATTCTCTCTCCTATAACATATTTTTATTGAAAAACAAATAAAATTTAAATTTAAAAAAAAAACACACACACACATTTTTTTTGTTTTTTTTTGTCAATCATCTACCAGAACAAATGACTTAAATATGTGTTTATTACAAAATAAAAAAGTTCTTGAATTTGAATCACCAACTTCTATGTTGAAGAAGAAAAAAAAAATTATTCAAATGTTCACATCGGATTTTTTTAGAAAATTTGTGCAAACCAACTATAAATGATGAGGATTGTTGGCCTATGAGCTTGAAGTTGTCAAAAGAAATAGTATTGTAGTGTCATCATTTAGCATATAATAATCCGTTAGTTACGGGTTTCACCTATTTTAAATTAGTGGATATTCATCTCAAAATTAAAATATTTTATAAATCTTTATTATATTCTCAATTTTCCGATATGGAATCTTAACATGGAAGTATATGAAATAATGTTTTTTTTTAGTTTACAACATTTAGAGGTGGCAAGATTCGAATCCATGACCTCTTAATCATTGAGTATATACTAATGCTATTATGTAACCATTCTCGTTGGCTACATGAAATAGTGTTTATAATCAAATAATCATTAGTTTGAATTTTTTTTTTTTTTTTTAATCTTAATATTGTAAACCAAAAAAGTGTTGATTGCAACTACATACTTGAAATTTTAATTCTATTAATCAATCTTTAAATTTTATTTAATGTTGCAGTCACACTCTATCATCAATTATTAGTTAAATGTTGCAAACCGACTCTGTAATTTAGTAAGTGTTACATTCAATCTCATATTGTTTTGTTCTTTTTTGTGAGATAGATGATTTTGTTGATTTGTTAAGTTTAGAGATTGAATGCAACAATTAACAATGTATAAGGGATAGTGAACTAAAGTTAGTAATAATTGACATTTATATTTTATCTAAAAGTCACAAATTCAGATTTTGTAACTTCAAATATTGTTGTTGTGATCAAGAAAATAATGTTTAGGGACAAGGAGGATTTCCATGTCCCCTTTTTTTTTTTTTTTTTTAATTCAACCCTAATTTGTTTTCAATTACCTTTATAATTATTCGTTTAATTTTGAAGGATTGACCCTGGGAATTTTTCAGGAGGAAAATTACTCATAATGTATGTCTATTTTAGAAACTTAACTAAAACTAAAAATTATAACCACTGGATCTAGGAAATTTAACGGAAGATTATGACCACTCACAAGATCTAATAACAAAAATATATTTATACATATTTAATATGGGTTTGGGTTTTTTTTTATTTTATAAATTTCTCATTTAAATGGAATTAATTGTAAGAGAAATTTATTGAACCTATTAATAGAAACAAAATAATATTACCAATCAAAATATATAATATTATCAATATAGTTCAAAATACCCAATAAATATTTTATACAATCAATCGTTGTAATTTAATAAATGAGACATCTTTAAATTTTAGTATATAATGATATTATTATCATTAAAAATAATTTACATATTGCAAACGTGGTCAAGATGAGGGACAAAGCAAATGTTTGTGTCTCCATTTACTTCATGAGAGTTTTTACTCCGCAGATCCCACAAGGCAAATAGACCTCTCAA
This sequence comes from Sechiopsis laciniata, assembly GCA_037833695.1. Classification (NCBI taxonomy): domain Eukaryota; kingdom Viridiplantae; phylum Streptophyta; class Magnoliopsida; order Cucurbitales; family Cucurbitaceae; genus Sechiopsis; species Sechiopsis laciniata. Next base: position 19,660 of record JBBMKA010048851.1, read on the forward strand.
ATCCTATTTTATGTTATATAATATTCCATACTTTGAATTAATAGACATTCTATTTATCATGTCATATTTTAACATTATATAAACACACATATATATTGTTTTTTAGAGTACAACAATTCAAGAGTGAGGGATTCAAACTCACGACTTTATGATGATTGGGTATACACTATAGC
>JBBMKA010048862.1:0-19830 GCA_037833695.1 Sechiopsis laciniata
ATTAGAGAATTTACCGTCAGCATCACATTCTCCAACTTGTATTATATTTGCAGCACAATTTCTAAAATAATTCATCTATAGCACATTAATTTCTGTCAGTGATAAAATTCAACTAGTGATAGAATTCTATATCACTGATAGAAAACTCAAGCAGTGATAGAATATTATCATTAATTAAATTCTATCACTAATATAACTCAATCAGTGATAGAATTCAATTTGGATTTTCTGCTACAGATGAATTAGTTGTGATTTTGTGCTATAGATGGAAATACTTTGCTTTTTTTTATTATACATGCAAAATCCTCAACAAATTATTTTAAATACTTTTTTTTTAGCTTGTCTTGATTTTTGAAAATATTGGTAGAATGTAGATGACAAAATAATCACAAAGGTGAAGTAGGGTTTTGTAAGCATAATTCTCACAAACCGAAAGCTTAAAACCACGTGGTTATCAAACGGAGCTAATAAATCCAAATCACCATGATATAAATGTTGGACCATCGAACATCCACATAATGATTCCAATGATAAGCAGAAAACTAACCTGGTTCAGTATAATAGCACTGTAATCTGTACTTGTGAGCTTTCGATAAGACAAAGCTGCAAATAACATCAATTATGAAGCATAGTCAATCAAGGAAGAGAAAATAGGAATAGAAAACGTAGGGGGAGTATTGACAAGAAGATACCTATCCTGAAAATTTTGATTAACATAATGTCTTTGAAAACAATGTCCATCTAATCCATGTATTATAGAAGAACTTTCTGTCTGATGATTAAATATAAAATATAAAAAATCCAATACAAAAAGTATTGACTGTTAAAGAAAACAAGTTAAACCGGGCAAGGAAAGTAAAACCTTGCATAAAGGACAATTAATGGACGAAAGCGTACATGTGCGCTTCCCAGAAACCACCTTGGTCCATTGTACAATGCAACTGTAACAAAATTTATCTGCAAGACAGAAATAGAGCTAAAGGAATTAAACTCCACAACAAAGTTTGCTGACTTTCCTTTTTTCTAAATAGTATATTGTACTTAATATAAATGTATGAATAAACTCTTTGGAAAAAATCAAATGATCAAATTCACCCGAGCGGTAAGACCTTTTGAAATTACAGGCAAATTTCCTCTATCATTTCAATATCCCAGTTTTTGAGCCACATAATTTCTTTTTATTCATGAGTATCCAGACAGCCTATGTGTTCATAAGACAACTGTTCGACCCTATACATTTGGTCAAGAAACTCGTAAAAAACTTAATTTCTAAGTAAATGATCACTATAGACTGAATCCATTCCCTCTAAGCACTTTATGATTTCCAAGACTCTTATTGATCCCCACGATGGTTTTGTTGAGCAACATTAAAATTATTATTCAAGCACACATAAAAGAGAGTATATTTTATTAGTTCAGAAACAAATGGGATAAGGGGATTCAAACCCATGGCCTCATCCATTGGCCATATTAGAATGGTTTAAGTCATTTTAATAGAATCTATCCGTGAGTGCATTCAACAAATCAAAGCAATCTCGCTCCATTTCTTGTCTGGGGTGTTTGGGCCACCAAGAATAAGGGGGAGAATGGGAATGGGGATGATTCCCTATGTTTGGGGCCACTGGGAATCATTCCCCCCATAATCAAGTTTTTCTAAAAATCACTTTTTTCATTCTCCTCTTAATTACTTTTCATTCTCTCTTCAACAACTTTTCATACATCACATAACTATTTTTCACTCTCATCATATTCATTATTTTATTTTTTCCATAATCATTATCTTTATCTTAAACACAAATAATCATTCCCTCCTTAATCATTACCTTCACCCCAAACACAAATAATCATTCTCCTCCTCATTCTCATTTCTCCATAATCATTACCATTCCCGTTGCCCCAAACACACCCTAAAGAAGAATATATCATGATATAAGATGTAATAGCTTGCTTCAAGCGTACAAAATCAGTTGATTCGAAACCAATTTCTGTTCACTCAGCCAAGGAATTAGATATATTATCATTTATGTTTATATCAAATGAAACAGTTGATTCTATATTTAAACATATTGTAATCATCAAACAATTTCTCCATCGAATATAGATCAGTCGCAGAAACCTAAATTATTAAGAAAGTTCAAGAACCTGAAATCCCCAAAATGAACAACAGAGTGATTCTTTCGAAGAAATCAGTAATACATAAAGGATTATTTCCAAGTGAGCTACTCTAAGATTACGGAAAATAAAACCCTAATTCGTACAATATTTCCAAATAGTCATCGGTTTCATGTCCGGAAAATTCAAGAAAACGAAGAAGAATGAACCGATTGAGAGAGAAAAAGAGTCTTACGGAAGCATTTGTCGAGGTAGGAAGGTTGAATTATGGCGCCGAGACAGATCGGGCAAGGGTTCGCATCCTCGTAAGAAGAACTGCTCGTCTCCATCTCCATTGCCGCAGTGCTCTGCAATTCCGCGGGCCTTTCCGACATGTGGTTTGCTATGTAAGCGACGATAAGTCGTTTAATTGACCAACTCCCAATTTATCTAAACATTTTTTCTTTTTGAGGACAATCTAAAGATTCAAATCCTATTAACTTCTCAAAACTCTAGGTAAATGTATTCTTTAAAGCTCATTCGATAATAATTTTGTTTTTGATTTTCTACTTTTATTTTTAATTTTTTAAAAATAGGTTTATTTGATAATCAACTTTAGTTTTTATTTATAATATTTTAAATACATGTTTAAAATATTAAAGAAATTTTAAAAACTAAAAAAAGTAGCTTTTAAAAATAGGTTTTTGTTTTTATTTTTTAAAAAAGCATGAAAAAAATCAGGAATAAAGAGTAAAAAACTAAAAAAATCAAAACAAAATGTAATATTTGAAAATAAAAAACAGCTATCAAATATATATTTTGGTTTTTAATTTTTAAAAATATAAAATTAAAATTAGTTATCAAACTTATACGATTTTTTTTTTTAAAAAAAAAATCAAAAATAAAAAATGAAATGATTATCAAATGAGGCCTAAATAATTTAGAATTCTAAATAGGATTTGGACCAAAAACATAGAATATAAAAGGGACAACTAGGAGAATGTCTATTTTTTGAATAATTATTAAATAAATGTCTACAATTATATGACTTTAAATGTTTGTCTAAATCTGATTCTCTATAAATAATTAAATAATTAATTAGAATGCAATTGACTATAGTGCCCTTATTAATACTACTTTTAATTTGTGTTAATTATTAAAATAGATTTAGATTCATTCCTAACCACCAACAAAATATTTAGTCAAAGAAGATCAAAATTTCCAACAAACTAAATAATAATATTTAGTCAAAAAGAAATTTCCAACAAACTAAAAATATATTTGTTAAGTAAACAATATTTAAACTCTATAGAGATTTAAAGTTACATAATTATACCGTATCTTTACTAATAAATTAATACTAAATTCTTTAATAAAAATTTAATACCTGATACACCATGGTTGGCTGAAATCATAATTATTGTTGAAAATTACGTGCACATTAAAAATGCTTTACACTTAAGGGTGCGTATGGGTGCGTACTCGTGAAGATCGTGGTGTGGGGGTTGGCGGAGTACACGGCAGTGTGGGGGTTGGCGGAGTACACGGCAGTGTGGGGGTTGGCGGAGTACACGGCAGTGTTGGGGTTGGCGGAGTACACGGAAATGTTGGGTTGGCAGAGTACACGGCAATGTTGGGTTGGCGGAGTACACGGCAATGTTGGGTTGGCGGAGCACACGGCAATGTTGGGTTGGCGGAGGACATGACATCCTTGTTAAATCAAATCGTGTGACTTTCGATGATGGCCACTTGAACGTTGATGGCGACCAATCTGCAAAACAAACATCAAGAATACCTACCTAAGAGTGCATTAGGTTCGAATTGTAGAGAATTTGGAGAAAAAAATCAAATGTGGAAAATAACCTGTGAGCTGAGATATGAAGAAATTAAAAATAAAAGAAAAACCAGTGAAATGTGTCTATGATCTAAGGGATGTAATTTGTTGTGTTCTTCTGGACTAACTACTGTGCCTACGATTTTATTGTCGGGAGAAGATAATCGATACTTTTAGAGTTTCAAATGGGGAGGAGGAGTTCTTTTATATTTTCCATTCCTAAAATCAAGGGAAAAGATTGATTCTATTTTTTTTTTTTTTTATTTCCTAAAATGAGGGATGAGGTTGAATGAGAAAAAGAGGGATGGGATGTGTTAAGTTTTTTTACTTTATTTTTTAATAAAAGAAAATAAAATTTTATGATGGATATAATAGAGATAAAAATATTATCTATCTCTCCATAAACTTGATTTAGACATAAATTTAAAGTAGAAAATAAATAGACATTCTTTTTAATAAGTTTGTGAAAGGTAGACATTAATTACAATTTCCCTAAATTTAATTTAACAACATTAAAAACATCTAATAATAAAAGATTAAAAAGTAACCTTTGGGATGAGAGTAGTGAATGTTTCTTTAGTGGTAATAAAAATATTTAAAAATAACAAAAAAAAAAAAAGTAACGTGAGAGTGGATAAAAAAAGGAGGTGGGTGAATGTAATTTAAGGTGTGGTTTAAGGGTAAAATCGTCCAAAAATTATTCTCCCCTTAAGCTACAATTTAAGGTAGTATGTACATTTCAAATGAATATATATATCTTCAAGAAAATATTCCATAAATGAGAGTTGTTCACTTAAGTTTTACAGCATAGGCCAATTACAACATTGGTTATATTTGCAATTTTATTTTATCTCAAATTACAGTCCACTGCCACTTTTTCTTTATAATTAATTTCCTACAAAATGAAATGATCATATGATTTAAAGATATCATATTGAAAGTGTTTTACAGTGAAATTAAGATTTTTAACCTACACAGTTAAGTGATTTAAAATGAATATCTTGAAAGATCACTAATAAATTACAATCATTAAGAATTAAGAACTTTTACAAAATTACAAAATTGAAATAGAATGAAATGAAAGAAATGAACCGTGAGAAAAAGAAACATCTCAAAATTGGAAGAACACTAATCAACAATAATAAACTACAATCATAAGAATTAAGAACTTTTACAAAATTACAAAAGTGAAAGGGAATGAAATGTGAGAAAAAAAAACACCACAAAATTGGAAGAACACTAATCAACAATAATTATAAAGAATTTAAAATTCTTACAAAAGTACAAATTTGAAAGAGAATGAAATGAAAGATTGAAGAATGAGAAAAAGTGTCGCCTCAAAATTAGAAGAACACCAATCAACATGGACTACATTAACTGTATTTATTAAAAGAATCAAGAATCCTTACGAAAAAAAAAATGAAATGAAGGATTGAAAGATGAGAAAAAGTGACAGTTCAATATTGGAAGAACACCAATCTAAAAGAATTGAGAATTCTTACAAAATTACAAAATTACAAAATTGAACAACGTAATGAAAGAATGAGAATAGGAAATGCCACAAATAATTTGGGTTGAAAAAGAGAAGATACATGGCCTTTTATATTTGTAGAAATCAAGAGTGGATACAAAACTCTTGAGATTTGAAGCCTTTAAAATTTTAATACTATATATAATTAAATGATGATAAATAAATGTATAACATTTTAAATAACATTTAGCAAAATTAAATGATGAGAGTTAATAGAGAGAATGTGAATGGATGGTGGGAAAAAGAAGTTTAATAAGTAATTTGTGAAATTATTAGGAAAAATAAAGTTTAATTTTGATTGTTAGTGGGTTTTTATTTTTAGGTAAATTGGGAGGTAAATGTGTGGAGGAGAATGAATTAGTTCAATTAATTGAATGAATTAAATTTTTAATTTAGTGGGTTATTTTATTAGGTAAACGTTTTTTTTTTAATTAGGAAAATAACATATTGGTAAATATAAAATGTAACTTAGAGGCAAAATCGTCCAAAAATGATTCTCCCCCTAAGCCACACTTTAAGGTAGTATGATAAGATAAGGTAATCAAGCTTACACAAGATAATGATTGCACAATAACATGAAGCACCTTTGAATGAACAATAACAACCATTAGAAACTTTTCTAATAGTAACATGAAGCACCTTTGATTTCTCATTATATTTATTTTATCTCTATATATTTCATTCCAATCCCAGCAGTTACCACGCGCCTCCCCATCCATCCATCCATCTACCCGCCTTTCAATATTTCTATTTTTTTTTCTCTTCTTTTGTAATTATTTTTCATCATCACCCTCCCGCTTGAGTTGCTCTGCTTCAAACAGACCAATGCCTCTCCGCCCATCGCTTGTATATATTTATGCCAAGTATTGTCAAACTCTCCTTTTTTCCTCTTTAATTAATAAATATATGAATAATATTTTCCTCTAAATTTCTAAACTGTCATGTGCAAGAAAATTTGCTACATAAATGTTGGGTTACAAAACACACAAAAACACGTGGTTAAAAAACCCTACAAACAATATATTTTACACATCTGAGTTTGGAGAGCTCAATACAAACCCAAAGGGGAAAATCGAGTAGAAACGACGACCACCAACGAGAACCGAGGGACATATCTCAAAACCTCCCTCGAAGGAGAGGATGGTCAAGCTGACCCATTGACTAGCTCCCACCTTTGACATGTTCTAGGTTGGAGGTCTTTTACTACCATCATACCTACTCACTATGTCTGAGATCCTTTAAAATCAACGTGATAATTCGTTAATGACAAATTAACAAAAACTACGAGGAAACGTCTGTTACAAAAGAAAAAAAGTTTATATAAACGAACGAAAATGATTTTATTTGGTAAACTATTTGAACATACAAAATACTCTCTAAAACTCCTCTAATTTTCTTAGATCAATGATCTAAGCATCAAAGACCACGTGGCTAATACATTTATGATTTATTTTTATTCATTAATGTTCATTTTATTCTCATTTATTCATGTATGGGTCCATGATGTCTCTCATGTAAGAACTCAACAGTCTAATTGTGCTGGACATGAATTCTTACCTCAACATGCATGATTAAATATATTTATAAAACATGTTACAGTTAAAAAAATTCAAAGAATTAGTACTGAAGTTGAAGTCAGCTGAAAAATAATTCAAATCAATAGTAAGCCTTAAGCTAGAGTTTCAAAACAAAATGTAACTTATTGAAATCAACTATCCCCTAAAGTTCATGTTGAATCATTACTTAAATAAAGAAGGAAAAAATAGACAATGTAGTGGTCTCCCCATGATTTTGATGGCTCCATCCATCCCTATTATCCCGATAAGGATGAGTACAAACATACTCAATAAGGACTCCCAACCGGGGTACAATATGAAAAGTAACCACTAACAACATCCTAGCAATATATGCAATAACTATCACACCCTGTATACGACCCTCCAAGTATGGTTTTCATGTTTTCGAAGAGTTTGGGCTGACTTTCTTGAAGTTTTAGGCCTTAAGGATATTTTGGTCATTCTACCTTTAGGAGCCTTTATGCAATTATTGAATAGTTGTGGGATTAATAGTAATTTCACATTCTTCAAGGACACTATAAATAAGGGAAAGTTGATTGGGATGAGTTAGCATTTAACAAGTCATTTGGGCATTTGAGAGGAAAAGAGAGAAAATTGGAAGCACCCTTGAAAGGTTCTCCAACCCCTAGCCACCGCCTAGTTAATGCACACCCCTGCCCACTCTACTGCATGTAGCTGCCTCACCTCGCCAAGCGTGTAACGGCCTAGGTTTTCGTTTCGATTCTCCATGTATGTTCCCAATTAATTCTGCTGTTCGTTGGGCCGTTAGGGCAGTTTTAGCCTTGATGGGCATTTTGGTCATTTTACCCCTAGGGCCAATTTAGTTATTTATTGAGTTTCAGGGTTGTTCTTGCACCTTTCTGAGATTAGGGCTGTTTTTGTGAATTGCAGGGCATTAGGGTTAGTTTCGCATTTTGGAAGGAAAATGGCTTGTTTTAAGGAAAAAGGGATTTTTGGTTAAAAGAATAATTAAAAGAAAACAAAAGCAAAAGGGGTTGTTTTTTATCGATCAAACAACCAGAGAACGCCAAACCCTTCTTCTCCTTCTCCTCTCCATCGATCCACTCTCCTTCAATCTCCATCGCCGCTGAGATCGCCATCACCAAGCCCATCGCTAATCGCATCACCTCACCACCCACACGCATCGTAGCCCCATCATCGCCGTGTTGTGTCACCCTGCCCAACTGATCGGAGCAAAACCCACAGTGATGCACTGCCTAGCCTCAATCGTAGCCTCGCGAATGCCATTGCCACATCGTAGCCTCGCCCGTGATCACCTATCCCCGCTCGCCTTGGCTGATCATCGTGCCACAGCCCCTCTACGAGCACACGCCCCCACATGCCCAGCCCGTCTCGTAGCGCTCCTCGTCTGAGCCGCACAGCCCCACATTCGCCCCCCGTTGCCCTCGTGCTGTTCTGCATCAGCAGCGCACACGCAGTGTAGCTTCTCGCCGCGTCTCAGCCCTACATGCTCGCGATCGTTCTGTTGCACAGCCACGTTCACTCGTCGCTTCGTCGCAGCCACAACTCGCCTGCTCGCTACCAGCCGCACAAACGCTGCACCACAGCCCAGCCCCGCATCCGCACAACAGCCCGCACGCCCGAAGCTGCCGCACCTTGCCGCAGCTTTAGCCTTGTGGTGTCAAGCCTGCGGTTCGGTTTGGGTAACTTCTATTCTCGAGCCCTGTTACTTTTGGATAGTCTGGCTAATCAGTTATCTATTTGGATATTAATTACATATTATCATTACTGTTAGGTTGTATTCTATACGTGTTTGTATCTGCAGCTCAAGGAGCATCTTTATTGTTGTTTCTTTTATTTTAGGTAAGGGTTCCTTGTCTTTGGTTGTGTGGACCCTGCGTATTTTCCATTGATTGTGTGCTTGCCTACTTGCCTTACTATTTTACGAGCATTTGTTAGTGGATAGGTTCTTGTGATGTTTGGTCGTATTGATTGTACGTACTATCCTGTTATGTTGATACCTTGTGAATGACTTGTTAGGGCTTGGCATGTAGAACTATTGTAACTTGAGACCGTAGCATCCTGCTAGGGTACCTTTTATGCATGCTCGATAACTGTTGGTTGCTGTTTAGAATCTAGTCCATTCCACTCTTAGTTAGAGTTTGTTAGGTTGTCATTATCTAGAGGCTGAGAGCAGACCCGATATATGTTGTCCCCACCGGTTCGGGACCAGCGAGGACAGAGTCCCACCCCAGATAGTCAGTTGTGGAGTAGCTACCACTTCGACATAAGCCTAGTCTGTAGCCTGTTAGAGCAAGGTACTTTTCTTGGTTTAAGCTTACCTTGGGACGATCTTTGGCTTCAGGCGTTGGTGTGAACAGGCTGCCACAGTTGGGTGCCAAGGGCCTCCCACCGGTTGTGGATCAGTGGACACCATTTCGAGTCTAGTTAGGCATGCGTACTTGGATTAGTGTAGTTTGTGCAGGCCTACATTTACCCGATTTATAGTAGCATGCGGTGTGCGCGCACACGCATTAGATGTCGAGAGGACAGCTCTCTCGGGCTAATGTCGTCAGTACACCATCTCGTTCCTATTTAGAGCCAGATACTTGGGGACTCATCCTTGTGTCCAAGATCAGTTAGAGAGCTGATCACCTAGTCAAGAGTTAGAGACTCTCGAGGTTGGGAGTTATATTGATAACTCAAGTTTCTACTACTGGTTGGTAAGATGTATTGAATGTATACTAGGATGCTAGATGATGTGGTTTTTACGTACTATACCCCGGCTGGGGATTCTTACGGGGTGCCTTTGTACTCACCCTTATTTCTGTGGCTTTCCACTAGGTAACTTGAGACAGCACCGGGACGGCTAGAGGAGGAGTTGGATGATCATGGACGTCTGTTGATTTTTGTTTGTCATTGTTGTCTTGTTTTAGCATCCAAGATAGACTTTTCTTAAATGGGATTTCATGTGTTTTAAATTGTTTAATAAATTCTGGCCAGAGGCTTATCTGTTTTAACTTTTATGGATTTGGTTTGAGAGCTGTTTTCTTTGGATTGAACAAAGCAGGTTTTCCATTTTTAATGTGAATGTTATCGTATTTGAACCATGCATGTTGAGTGAGAACCATTTTTAGGACTGTTTTAGAGTTGGGTTCTTACAAAGCGTCACCCGCCCTCTACCACATGCAGACGAAGTTGTGTGCACTCGCAGCCTACTGGTTGGGTTATCAAAGCCCTCCAAAATAAATACTGATTTACTAACTTTAACTTGTAGAAATAAAGTCGAATTCTAAAGGAGCAACGAATTAATTTTTCAATGTTAAAAACAAATAAAGTGGGGGCTTTTGGTGTTTTTAAAGAAATTCTAACTAAAACATTAAAAATAAATAAATCAAACAATTTACGAAAACTTCCAATCCAAGAGTTTAGTTTAATTAAATTGTAATCTTGATGACATGCTAGCATAATTATTTAAAATTTCTTTTCTCGAATTCAAGGAATTAGTCTACCTACTTGAAAAAGTCACAATAAGTAATTATTATCCTATTTTATTGACTTTGACCTAACATCAAAGTTAAAACCTTTCTATTTAATTGATATGGAACATTGTGCCCAATCAATTGATTAATTAATGAAATAATTGATTGGGCACAGCGTTCCATATCAATTAAATAATAACATTAAAATTCATGAGAACAACTAAACAAAAATTAACTAACCGAGACGGCTACAAATTACTTAATTTTGTTTATTTGTTTCTCTAAAGTCTATCATGCATGTTATGTAATTTGGAAAAACCACAATCACACACACATGAACCAACATCTTGCTACAATTTACAGTCATTTGAAATAATTAAGTATCACAAATCATGTATAGAATGAATCAATTAAAAATAAACTAAGGTGTCAATTCAATTTACTAACAATCAATTATTTAAAAATAATACAAGAAACAAATAATCTAGGTTCAAAACCTCACAAAACTACAGTTGAAATTAAAATTATCTTTGAATTGAAAATAAAACCTAACTACATATAAATAGAAAAGCTATAAAAAGTAGAAACTAAAGAATCCTAAAATAGAAACCAAGAGGAATCGTAAACAAACTAAAATGAAAATTTGTAGCGGCTACCTTCTTCAGTTCTTCTTTTCAAGCTCTGTCATCAGTCCCTTGTGTTATCTCCTCTCCATCGCCCCTGCAATATAATAATAATAATAATAATAATAATAATAATAAAAATAAAAATAAAATAAGGTGAAAGTAACCTATTCCTATTTGGACTCAAATGGCCTAAGTCCTTTCCTATTCCTGTTTCAAATTACTTTCTTTGTTTTTTTTTTTTTTTTGCAAATCATTATTTTAAACAAAAATATGAATTCTAATACTAATTATCAATATTTTAACAATTCACCACTTAGAAAAAATAAACTATAATTTATATATTTAAGCAAAATATTGGATTAAATTAGATAGAAGATTGACATAATAAATATAATTATTTTAGACTTATCACCTACCTATCGCAAATGCTAGCCTCCATGCACGTGTTGTTATCACAAACCATATTTTCTACATGACCCTCAAGGTATGAGTTTCTAATCGTTTTTCTAAGCCGATTGAGTTTATTTATATTTTTAATCTTAAGGACAATTTAGTAAAATTACCCCTAGAGGTTTTTTTTTTTGTAATTAACTAAGTTCTAAGGACTATTTTGGTGATTTCAATAATTTTTGGGCCAGTTAGTAATTTGAGGAGTTGTCAGACTTAAAGAGTTCTCAAGGGTTGATTCGTCGCATTCATTCTTCACATAGCAAAGAGCCAGAGAGGGAGAAAGAGTTTGTGACTGTTCAGTTATGTATAGTACTTCAACATTGATTTTTAACTTAACAAGTTATTGCTAACTAATAAGTATTAAATCGCAGGGTTATACAAGTATACAAAGTCAATTTGCGGTAAGTGATAAGTATTTATTTTATCGTTCTCCACGGGGAATTTGTAGCAGATAGATTGGGTTAGTAACAAAATAAGCATGAGAAAAAGAGTATGTGTCTTGACTAAGTAGAGTAAATAAATGACTAATGCTATTAAGTTAAATTGAGGTTGCGGATGTAACATGCATGCGTTATTGGTGAGGTTGAAATCATACTTCCCATACTAACAAGTGCTTCCGCGCTTGTTGGTGCAGTCCCACACAAATTGGCACAGGGCTTCGTATGCCTTAGCAGGATTAACCTTAACCTTTTTTAATGATGCAAAAGACTTCACATTAAACTAAACATAACCTATTGGGGCTTCTGCTAACTTCCTCTTTCGAGATTGCTGGTGGCTAACATTCGTGGGTAGCTGATCGACAAGTGTTTAAATATAAAAACAGCATTATAAATTCTATTCACCTGTATCCATATCATTGTCCAAAACTAATGCCTAACGTTCGTTCATACAATTAAAACCTATTTAACTAATGAAGAGATGTCTATATTGCAAACCAATTTAACCGAAAATAAGTTGTCATGAGAAAATTAGCACATTCTAAACTCTGCTTCAAGTCCCCTTCCAAAATACTTGACTTCAATCTACTGGTACATTTCACATAGATTTACCTTTAAAACAAGCCTTGCGTATGCGACTAGTGAGACAGTTATTTCCAACTCCCTTCTGAAATGCTTAAGACTAAGCATTTCCTAGTGATTAGGGTAAGGTTAAGCCCTTAGCGTCCCCTTTCCAAGTCGAACGTCAAGCACTCTACAAGTGGATTGTCAATCGACTTGCGATAAATAAATTAACCGCCGTTCTTGCTAACACTTCCCTCTCAACTTCAATTTAATTGGTTGTTAACACTACATGCTTCTCCTAAGGGTTGCTTCTTAATATTAATCCTATTCATTGATAAAAAACAGGAGATCAAGTCTGAAATAAAGATGCATAGTATTAAATTCAGAAAGCGTTACAACCTACTCCTATGATTACAAAAAAAATACAATAAAACATAATTCAAACTACTACACTACGATATAAACTATGGAGTTGCTAGGGTAGTTGTCACTATTACTAGTGAAATCTTTCACTAACAAGCACCTTGGAACTGAATTTTCCAAAACTACAGATGAATAGAATAGCCAAGATCTCCCAAGAGACTTCAGCATCTTCATAACCCATCCATGGTAGTACTATGTCAAAACCAGAACACTTCTACTATTTGATTACTCCCTTATTTATAAGCGTCAAAGGTTTCTTGTCGAACACGTTCAATCTTTCGAGGATCTCTTGTCTAAAATATTTGATTGATGATTCTTTCCATCTTCGTCTCGATGATTCTGCTTTTCAAATTGCACTAAGACTTTGCTTTATTGCTTCCTTCGAATCATCTGCACCAACTGCGCTTTTTCTGCAATGCAATTCACATTGCTTTTCTTATTGATAGTTGTCGATCTTGTCGGGTGATTTAAGGTATAAATCTCGTGATTCCTGCAATTTATCTCATAGTTGTCTGGTTAGTCAAAAATTGCTTCTTCACTCGATTCTTTTTTTATTTACTTGTTTGTGACTTTGTGTCTTTTCTGAATGCTACTGTCGCATGATTTAGCTCCGCATAGTTCTTTGCTAACCGCATGGTCTGATCGAGTTCTTTGCTTCACATTGATCCTTTCCATTTGGCATCGCTTACTCCAACTCTCGCTTCGTATCGTAATTCCTATAAAACTGCTGATTAGCATAAACCATTCTCAAAATACGCATTTAAAGTATAATTTCAGCATTTTAGCATTATAATGCATATTTCTCCAATTATTCATTTGATGCGTACGCATTAGCCTTTTTTCACCTTTTACTCTTTATTTTCACCTTTTTCGCATTAGATTTTTCTATAATAATACCAAACAATGAGTCTAAAACATCATAAATATTGGCTCTGTTTGAGAGTTATAAGTGACCCATCATGATGTCATGCTTGCTGCTATTTCCCTGTCGTGTTTACATCTCATTGCTGTCACCGCATTATCGCTCACTCTTGTGCAAAGCAGCCGTGTCCGACCTACGCCTCAAAATAATTATATAGTTAATTCCACCATGATTACTCACAACATTAACTAATAGACCGATTTTGTAATTTAACCATTGATAATTAATACATGTCCACCCTCTCCTTTTGGTTGTTCTCATTGCCCATGGTTGTATGTTTATGCCAAGCATTGCGAACTCTTCATATTTCCCCTTTAATTAATAAATATATCAATAATATTTTCCTCTAAATTTCTAAAGTACATAAATGTTGGGTTGCAAGACACAAGAAATTGTAGAATCTAAATGTGATTAACGAATGCGACATAAGAACAATAAACAATCGCGCAAGCTTCGTGATTGGAGAGACAAGGCACATAAAATATTCTCTACAAAGACTTTCTCTTTATTTCTCTAAAACTCTATCTACGACTTTCTCTTCCTCGCTCTCTGCTTTGCTCTATGGAATGAGCACTCTATTTATAGGCATATTACAACTTGGACTACAAGACTTACAAAAAACATTTCCACTAATTGCTAAATCAAGGATCTATTAATTCCTTAATTAGCTCCTAAATTGACAACCCATTAATTACTTAATAAAATGTCAATTAATTACATTTAAAACAAAATAATAAATCTACATTAAAGTTTATTCAACAAAACTCCTCTATAAACTTAAATGCTTTTGCAATCATTTTCTTGAATTGTCGAGCAAAACCTTCGAAAACGGTTTTGTAAAAATATCTGCCCCTTGATCCTGGCCTGCTACATGCTTCAGTTCCACGCTTCCTTCCTTCACATGATCTCGGATAAAATGTAAGAGAACATCAATGTGTTTCTCCTTTCATGATTCACTAGATTCTTTGTTAACTCAATTGCTGATCTGTTGTCAACTTGAATTACTGTCACATCAAATTGCTTTAGCTCCATCTTGCTCAATAATTTTTATCAGCCATATTGCATGACATACGGACTTAGATGCTGCAACATATTTAGCTTTGCAAGTTGAAAGCGTCAAGATCGATTGTTTCTTAGAAAACCAAGTAAATGTTGTGTTGCCCATAAAAAATGCATATTCCGAAGTACTTTTTCAATATTCTATGTCTCCGCACCAATCGCTGTCGAAGTATCCAATCAACTTGTAATCATCTGCTTTCGAATAAAACATCCCAAGTGACACTGTATCTTGGATGTATCACAAAATTTACTTCAATGCTTTCCAATGAGAATAAAATGACTCCTTTATGAATCGACTTACTATGCCAACACTTAATGCGAGATCCAGCCTTGTGCATGTGAGATAGTGAAGGCTTCCCACCAAACTTTGATATTTACTTGCATCCACACGTTTTCCTCCATCGAACTTCGAGAGTTATGTTTCTAGTTCCATTGTATTGAGACTGGGTTGTAATTTGTCATTTTGAACTTCTTCAAAATCTCCTTCGCATACTGCTTCTGTGACACAAAAATATCCGCTCTCCTTATTTAACCCCTAAACTGAGGAAAAACTTTAGCAATCTCAAATCTGTCATCTCAAACTCTCACATCATTGTGCTCTTAAGCTGTTCTTGTAACGGCCCAGTTTTTCTTTCTGGTTCTTCAGGTATGTTCAGTTGATTTTTCAGTTGTTCGATTGGGCCGTTAGGGCAGTTTGAGCCTCTAGGGCATTTTGGTAATTTTGCCTTCAAGGGTAGTCTCGTAATTAACCAGGGTTTCAAGGCTGTTTATGTTATTACTGAGTTCGGGTTTTTACTTTAGTTTCAGGTTTCTAGGGCTAAGTGTTGCTATTTGAGAAGTTTGGGGCCTTTGTCTGATTAATTGAGAAAAAAGAGAAATTATCTGTTAAAAGTGTCTTCGTCAGGACTCGAAGTCGGAATCCCTTGAGAATCCTATATAAACCTCTCTTCCTCTCCAAATCATAAACCTAGCCGCACATTCTCCAACGTACGTTTTTCCTCTCATTTTCTCTTTTCTTCTCCCATTGCCGATACCTCTTCTCCATCACTAATTGCCGATTTCCTCTCCCCACTGTTCCTTGTCGAGAATTCCATCGCCCAACAGCCGCGAGCAATATCACCAAATCCCCATCACTTTTTCTCTCTCGCAAACCCCTACCTATCGCTGCTCTTGCGATCTCGCATCACGCTGTCGCCAGCCAGTTTTTGTGAACCCAGCCGCTGATCGCATCCTCGTCATGGCGCTCAGCAACCTTCGCCCAAGCGCCAGCAGCCTTTGCGATCCCACGCCTAGTCGTGTAGCTTTTCCTTCTGTTCCCATCCCGAGCTCCATCGCGACATTGTCACGTTCGCCCGAGCGAACCGCAAGCCTTCGCAGCCTGCTCGCTCTCACCTGCGACTTCGCTACACAGCCCTTGCAGCAGCGTTCGCTCCTCTCCTCCAAGCCGCACGAACAGCTTTCACTGAGAGCCCTTGTCGAGGATACCTTTTCCTAGTTTACCTTCGCTGAGAGTTTTGCTGATCGAGCTACCTTACATTCGGTTTAGGGTAAATTCTTCCCCGAGCCTTGCATGTTTGGCTGCCTGGTTCCGTTTAGCTGCTAGTTGTTAATTAATTGTTTGTAATTTATCTGTTATGTTGTTCGATCTGCAGCTCAAGGAGCATGTTATCTGTTGTTTATTCCTGCTTGTTTCCAGGTAAGGATTCCTTGCCGGGGTTGTGTGGACTCTGCAGGACTTCTCTAATTGCATTCTTATTTACTTGCTTTACTGCTATGAGCATGTTTAGTGGATAGGAACTTTTATGCTGATCTATTCTGCTAGCATGTTTGACTCCTATTTTCACATGTTAGTGCCATGCTAGGTTTGTTCTTCCAGCATGCTTGATTCCTGTTTAAAGCTCGTACTACCATGCTAGGGTTAATTGTTGTGAAGCATGTTTGTTTGTTAGGAAATAGGGTTTGTGTAATCTTAGATAGAACTTGTTAGGTTGTCATCATCTAGAGGCTGAGAGTGGACCAACGTACGTGGCCCCACCAGTCAGGCTGTGGGGACAGATTCCTTACCCCCAGCAGCCGGGTATGGAGTAGCTACCACACTGGCATAAGCCTAGTTTGTAGCCTGCTAGAGCGGAACCCTGCCAATGGTGTAAGCCTGCCTTGGCCGATTCTTAGCTTCAGGCATCGGTGGTTTTCAGGCTGCTACAGTTGAGTGCCGAGGGCCTCGCACTACTGTAGATTAGTGACACCGCTTCCGAGTCTTTAGGCATGCGTACCTAGACCGGCGTAGTATGTCCCTAGGCCCCCCTCATTTACACAGTTTACTGTAGCATGCGGTGTGTGCACACACACGTTAGGCACCGGGTGGAGAGCTTCCTCGAGCTAATGATCGTGAGTACACCACTTCGTTTCCATGTTTAGAGCTGGACTTCGTGTAGTCTCCTGGATGTCCTAGGACGAGTTTGGAGAGCTGGTTAGGACCAGCTGTTGAGGGGTCACTTGGCCGAGGGTATGAGACCTTCGAGGATATCTATTTTGGGATAAGCTTTTGAGTTGATCGTTTGGTCGAGGGTAAGAGACCTTCAAGGATATCTGTTGGGATCAGCTATTGAGCTGATCACTAGGCCGGAAGTAAGAGACTTTTGATGGCTCAAGAGTTGTATTGACAACTCATCCCCGGGTTTCTGTGTTGGTAACTGTTTGCATGTTTACTTGGATGCTAGATGATGCGTTGTTTCGTACTGTACCCCAATTGGGGATTCTTACTGAGTGCATTTGTACTCACCTTTATTTTTTGTGGTTTTACCACCAGGTAACTTCGGACAGCGTCAGGACGGCTAGAGGAGGAGCTGAATGATCATGGAAGCTGCCGGTGCCACTCTGTTTATTTTTATGTTCTTATTAGATCAATCAGCATGTAGATGGACACGAAGTCCTTAGAAGGATTTTTGCATATTGTGCTTTGAACTATTTATGAATGTTTGAATCAAATACTGGTCAAGAACTTATTTTATTTTTAACAATGGAATGTTTTAATTTCAAGCACTTTGATTTATATACTTTGTCTTAAATGCTTTTACACACATGCATGCTGAGTAAGGACCAGGTTTATGACCATTTTTGGGTCGGGTCCTTACAGTTGGTATAAGAGCACAAAGTCATAGATTTATGTAGACTAACCTGCTTTGTAGGTTGTTTGTCTCCATGATCATCAGCACTCCAACGGCCGTCAGGTTTGTCTAAGTTCTTTTAAGGGTTTTTACAATACTGCATTTAGTATACATGTGTGTACCCTTGTTGGCAGTGAGAGTCCGAGAGTGGGCTAACCCTTTGTGGTTTCCGTGTAGATCGCCAGTGTGCCGGTTACACACAGTGGAGCAGAGACGTCAGGTACTGCTAACAGAGAGTTTGATGAGATGAAGTCCAGGGTTGATCCGACCCGTAGGCCACCTTTGGCCCCAGCTGTTAACTTGCCTAGAGAAGGGGTAGAGGCTACTATGCCTCAGAGTAAGACTCCAGGAGCAGAGTTTGCTTCGACCATGCGATACATGATGGTTGGGATGTTGGCTTAACAGAGAGCCGAGACTCAGGCGCAGCTTACAGCTCAGAGAGAGGAGTCTCGGGCCCAGATAGCCCAGCTAACACAGTTGATTCAGAAAGCACCCCTAGCTGCCCCAGCCCTAGTAAACCCTCCAGGCGAGTAGGCCTATTGTTGAGACACATGAGATTAATGGAGTCGCCGAGTACGGAAGGTGGGTCAAGGATTTTTGTAAGTGGAAGCCCAACCAGTTTAATGCTTCTAAAAACTCGCTGGTAGCAGCAAAGTGGTTGGCCAGGATGGAGTATATCTTCCGAGTGATGGGTTGTCCTGATGTTCAGAGGCCGAGGTGTGCCACCCATGTGCTGACTGACACAGCTGTATGGTGGTGGGAGTCCATAGATAGGGGCAGGCCAGCAAGGTCTCCACCAGCCACCTAGGAATTCTTTAGAACTGAGTTTCGGGCCAAGTATATCAGTGAAGAGGCCCAGCAAGAGATGGCAGAGGCCTTCTCAAATCTGAAGCAGGGAACAGATAACATAGCAGGACATGAAAAGAAATTCTCAGAGTACAGCTATTTTGCTTAAGAGCTCATAGCCACAGAGGAGGTCAAAATTAAGAAGTTTGTTGGCAGGTTGTGGAAGGAGGTTGCTCAAGATGTGCGAGCACTCGCTCCTGAGACGTATGCTAGAGCCGTGGCATTGGCCACCATTTATAATTCTAAGTACCTACCGGTGCAAGCCCTAGACGCACCAGCTCAGTCTGTTCAGCAATATTCTGGCTAGAAGAGGAAGTTTGAATCTTCTAGTGGTTCCCGTTCAGGTGGAAAATAGACTTGCCGTTAGGGCCAGTTTCGAGGTCGGGATCAGCTACGACCCCAGCATAGACGGTAGGACCGCCAGCAGGGTGCAGTCAGGCAGCCGCCCCAGTGTAACAGATGTGGCAAGCCACATTTTAGAGTTTGTGGAGCTTCGCCCCGAGCTTGCTACAGGTGTGGCAAGGAAGGGCACTTGGCCAGGTTTTGCCCTCAGGACGGAGCAGTTGCCAAGCCGGCCCAGCAGCAGGGCCTAGTTTTTGCTACGACTCACCAGGAGGCGGAGAGGACTGATGTTGGAGTTGCAGGTACGTTGCTTGTCTTAGATCACTATGCATTTGTATTGTTTGATTCGGGCTTGACCCACTCATTTTCATCTGATTCATTTGGTAGACAAGCTTGTTTGGAACTCGAACCTTTAGGGTTTGAGCTGTGGGTTGCAACTCCTTCGGGAGTAAGTATGTTAGCCAGTGAGAAAGTGAAGAGTGGTCGGATACAGATATCTGAAGAGCTTTTAGTAGCTA
>JBBMKA010048883.1:0-19828 GCA_037833695.1 Sechiopsis laciniata
TTAATTATTAAAGAAAAATATTCATATGAATAGATAATTTCATTAACAAATATATTTTTATTTGAAAATTAAAGAGGTAAAGTATAGAAAAAAATATTTATAAAAAATTTAAAAAAATTAAAATTATAAAAATTATAAAAAAAATTATAAAAAAAAAAAAAGCAAACGGTTTGTTGAACACTTGTAGAATTTTTATTGACTTAGATTCTTATCAGATACCCTCGTATTGGAACCAACATCTTAGCTGAGATGACTCATATCACTTGTTTCTATTTATAAAATGGATTGCATAATTAAAAATTATTAATACCCACCGAATTACCTAATCTAATCACTTGGGAATTGGATATTATTAATTATTAACAAAAGAGGCTTACGGAGCAATGACTTACTATTAATTAACCACACTCATAGTCTATCATTAACGTTACGGAATTGATTGATCCACTTAAAAATAATAAATAAATAAATAAATAAAGGTTAACGAATTCCAAAAGAAACCCCACTCCCCCTTATCATAAAGACTTTTCTTTACAAGATTTAGTTCATTTCATGTGGAAATTATACAAATTCAATTGTCACGTGCATGAATATACCAATGCAAACCTTCTCTAGTCTGCCTACGTAATCAAATTAAAACAAAGTTGATATTTATTTTAAATTTAAATGGCAGTGCATGTACTTTCAATAAAATTTAAAATTGATTCATTTGTATTTTTTAAAAAAACAAAACTACTATCTCTTTAATTTCCCTTTAAGTATATTTATATTGTAGTACTAAAAAGAGTATATGTAACAAATTATCATTATTATTGAATCAATTTCTACAAAAATTAAGTTTAAACTTATCAAAATTTTAAAGTTTTACATTTATTTTAAGTATGATGAATTCCTATTCAAATTAAATTTAAACTTGTGGAAGGTATCAAGTTTAAGTTTATTTATTTAATGTTTTTTAATATTTTTTTATTCATAAATTTTTGTGGCACATACATCATAAGTAGGTTTTGCCTACTCATTTTTGAGTATGCAAGTATTATCAATTTAAGCCATGTTAATTTTTTATGCTTATACATGACTCAATTTTTGTTGTTCTTTAACTCAAAAATAATTTAAAAAATAAAATATAATCTAAATCAAATCAGAGACGTGGACATAAAAGGATCGATTATATCAAGATATACTTTAAACTTTTTGCAATATATTATAACTCAAAAAAAAATCACAAAACCTACCACACACGTGTCCAGTTTGACGCGGTGTCCACTGACAAGCAGAATGAGGACGTGGCAGGGGACGGTTGGTGAAGAAAAACCGACGAAGACGAGATTTGGATGGGGGAGAAATCCACGTGGTCAGCGATCCATCCCTGGGATGCCACGTGTAGTGAAATCTAATGGTTGTGAGAAGCCACGTGGGTGTGCCACATCCAAGTTGCCAACCAGCTTCTCCTACATGTATAAATATGGAAAGGGGATTTCATTCTCGTCCTTCTATCTAACGGTTATAAGCCATTTTCGATCCGTCGTTTCTAGAGAGCTTTGTATTGGCCGACTTGTCGGATCTCTTTCTCTGTTAAATTAATTTCAAGTAGTAATGGGAAGAATTGATAGAAAATCATCCATTGAAAATGAGCCAAGGACTCTCAAAATGCATCAAATCCAATTTGCTAGAGTATGCTTCTCTCTTCTTTTTTATATTAATCATCTTTTTTTCTTCTCTTTGCTTTGATTTTTTTTTTTTTTTTTTTTTTAAGCTTCTATATTGCAAAAGAATTTGAAAAGTTGAAAGAAAGTTTACTTGTTTTGACTCAATTTCGACCACCAGTTGATTTTTAACTCTCTTAATTCTAAATTTATGTGCTTTAGTATTAAAGGGAGTCTTTTGAGACAAGGGATAAATGTCAATTATGTGAATCATTTCTCTTATTCACATTTGAGTGATTTAGAATCATTTTCCATATAGTTACATTCACAAATTAATCACTAGTTATTCTCACTATTTTATTTTCTTCACCAAACAAAATTAATAGTTCTTTTTATCTCAAATACATATGATTATTTTTTTAATTTTCATAATTTTTGTTGCTAAAATAAATAACTAATTAGTTGTTTTTTTTTTTTTTTTTTTTTCTTTAAATTATACATATAAATAGATATTTTTTTACATTTATTCATTTTGTTATCACTTTTACATATGTTAAACTTTTTTTTTTTTAAAGCTCTTGAAGTCAAATAATTCCTACAAAAATACACAAAGTCATTATAGAAAACTGCCGAATAATAATGAAAATATACTGCTTAAAAAATATAAATACAATTAAAACATGTTGTGTGATCTCACACAAAGTTGAACAAGTATTTAAAAGAGAGATGAATTATTTCCTTTTTTATCAATTAGTTATGAGGTGGAAGTCCATATCCTTTAATAAAAAACAATAAATCAAACAGTTATCATAGTTATACTTTTATAAATATATATTTTTTATTCAATTTATTATATAATAGAGCTATAGTTAATTTTGTCTCGTTAATCAGGAAGCTGCACTCTATGTGATAAACACAACCACCATAGAGGAAGCAATGGCGATTTTCACAAAGGTAACATAATAATTAGAAACACACAATATTCTACTGATTAATTATTTAATTAATCTCAATTTGGAGAGTAGATCAAGGTGATGATTGTGGGAATTAATACAGGGATTAGAACCAGTGGAATGTAAAGCAAATAAGGATACAGATTCAATCATGGAAAGTTGCTACCATAAAGAAAAAGAGGAAGAAGAAATTGACCAATTACAATCTCTTTTTCCACTTAGAGACATTGTCTCTGCCCCTTTTTAAATTGATCTTATAATTTTGTATGCTTAGATTAGGAAATGTTCCTTTTGTAAGATTACCCCTACTATTTTATTAATTTTAAAGTAAATTATAAATTTGGTTGATATAATTCGAAGAAAGAACGAATTTAATCTTTATAAATTTAAAAATTGGAATCAAAGTCTTTGTTTTGGATTTTAGTTTTTATAATAATTTAATAAAACCTATCAAATAGTTGTTTACGAGGTGAAACATGTGAACACGATTTATTTCCAAATTCCTTATTTTGCCTACGAACCTTCTAATCTCTCTAGTACACTTATATTTATGGTCATCGTCTTTATTTCTTTGATTGCTTGTTATACTCCTTACACATACTATATTCCTTGTCTTTACACCTCAATTTCGATTGTTTTGTTATAATTTGAATTCGTGATCGACATATATATATATCAAAAGCAAAATGCTACCTGACTTCATAATTATTAAAGGAATAAAATAATGATTATTAACTGTAATCTTGTTAGCTAATGAAAGGACTACCTTTCTTGAGGTATGAGTGACGATCCAAAGCTAAACTATTAAAAATTAAAATTAAAATAATTTAAAAATGACCTTAATTAACTCTA
The DNA here is from genome assembly GCA_037833695.1 of Sechiopsis laciniata. Lineage (NCBI taxonomy): Eukaryota > Viridiplantae > Streptophyta > Magnoliopsida > Cucurbitales > Cucurbitaceae > Sechiopsis > Sechiopsis laciniata. The sequence goes on from JBBMKA010048883.1 coordinate 3,452, forward strand.
GATATATCATTCATTTGTGAATGGATAAAAAATAACAATATATAAACTTCACTTAATAATTGTTAAATGATATTCATAATGCCTTTTCACCTATAACTATAAATCTTAAACACTTAAAACAAATAGCTTCAGATTCATTAATTTTTTGAAATTCATATATCATAATATCAAACAATAAAAAACTTGAGAGGTGAATATAATAAGTCAATTAGTATAGCATTTATCTAAATCGAGTATTTAAGTATCTATGAAGTGAACCGGTTAAGGAATTTAGGCGTTGGAGAAACCGCGAATGATGATGTCACATACAACTTCTGGTTTGTCTTTATTTGTGAGAAAATGCGCCCATCTTTCTGCAATCGCCAAAGCAAAGCAAGCCCACTCTCGAATCCTCATCCATGGCTTACTTCCCCATCTAACTCTTCAAACAGATCTCCTTTTGGTTTACTGCAAATGTGGCCTTCTTCACGACGCCCGCAAGGTGTTCGACAAAATGACTCACACAAACATGCACTCCTGGAACATCTTGATTGCCTCTTATGTTCGCACTTCTCTGCACTCTCATGCAATCACTTTGTTTGATCAGTTTAGGGACCGTGGTTTTCTGCCCGACCACTATACTTTGCCCCAGATGTTTAAGGCTTCTGCTGCTGTTGGAGATGTTTATCTGGGGATGACACTCCATTGTTGGACCATCAGCCTTGGCTTTGAAGGGTATGTTGTTGTAGACAGTACGCTTTTGGACTTTTATGCCAAGTCTGGCCTTCTGGGTGATGCTAAGAAGGTGTTTGATAATATGATTTTCAAAGATGTAATTTCTTGGAATTCAATGATTTCTGGGTATGGGAGAGCTGGGCTTTGTAGAGATGCATTCGATTGTTTCAAGCACATGATCTTGGAAGGAGTGAAGATGGATTTTATGACAATTCCTAGCGCTTTGAATGCTTGCGGAGGGGAAGGAGATTTGAGAAAAGGCAGAGAGATTCACTGCTTGGTTTTGAAGACTCTGGTATTTGCTGCAGATGTTGCCATCGGGAACTCCTTGATTGATATGTATTCCAAGTGTGGAAGCCTGCTTGATTCTGAAAGGGTCTTTTGGAATATGAGCAGTTTGAATATTGTTACATGGACCACAATGATATCTTGTTATGGGGCTCATGGCAAGGGAGACAAATCCTTGGTTCTCTTCAACAAAATGAAACATTGTGGAATCCAACCCAACTCTGTCACACTAACAGCCATTTTGGCTAGCTGCAGCCATGCAGGTTACATCAATGAAGGTTGGACAATTTTCAAGTCCATTGTTTCGGATTATGGGGTTCAACCGACAGTAGAACATTATGCTTGTGTTGTTGATCTTCTGAGTCGTTTCGGCTTTTTGCAGGAAGCATTTTTATTAATAAGAAACATGAAATCCACAGCTGCTGCAAGTATCTGGGGTGCTCTGCTTTCTGGTTGTATGATGCACAAGAACCTTGAGATTGGAGAGATTGCAGCTAAACAGCTTTTTGAGTTGGAGCCTAGAAACCCAAGCAATTTTACGGCCTTAATTAGTATATACGAATCTCTTGGTATATCGCACGGAGTTTTGCGGACTAGAGCGAAAATGAGAGACCTGGGTTTGACCAAACTCCCTGGCTGCAGCTGGATAAACATTGATGGAGCTGTACATAAATTCTATGGAGGGGACAATTCGCAACCTCTGGCTTTGAAAATATTTGAAACGTGAAATGCAACAAGACGAGTGATTGAAAACTTTGAAACAACTTGAACAAAAGGAATAGCCAATGAGACTACGAGTCCGTAGCATTCTTTAACACAAATTCTTTAGCCACCAGTTGGAACTCGAGCTGTTCAAGCGGCCTACAATTTCGTGGTGTATCAATCTACATTTTTCTGGAGGCCGCAAGTGCACATGATCTTGAAGATTTCTTGTTTGATTCGACATATAGACTCCACTAAGTTATCTCTCCACACAACCTGCTGAGATTAGCAGTACAAGCTGCATTCAATTGAACGCAAAGTAGAAATTTCAATCTTGTTGCTAGAGAGAGGTAGCTGAGTTATTGAAATGTGTCCATAACAGTCGGTTAAGATTAAGAACGGCTCGATGAGCATTCATGCAGAAGATGGAAAACTTTAGCTTATAGTTTCTTGTACTACGAGAAAAATCATCATTGGTGATAAGAGTCATTTGTGTACTTGTACATTTTAAGCAGTTTAAGTCCTGATTATGATTTTTGCAATCATTAATCTCACTAAACCAAAAGTATTTTAGTTCTGTTGGAGCCTCATATGGTAGATATAAAACTCTGATCATATTGTTTTCAATTGGTATAGCTATGGCCTCTCTCTCGGGAAGTAAATGATAACTTTAATGATTATTAAATGTTATATTTTTAGTTATAAAAAAAAAAAAAAAAAAAAAAAAGACTATAAATATAAGATTTTTGTATTTGAAACTTACAATAAATCGTTAGGCACTAGCACTTGGCATATGCTTCGAACCTCGAAAGCCACTGGGGGTATGATTGCGCTGTGGATTTTAATTGGTTTGTTAACATTCATACCGGCCCTACATAGATAGCAGCATTAATCTTTGGCTGATATCATGATCAAAACCAAGTAAATTGTTGAGATAAACTTCCGTTTGCTCATTGATTTTTTTTTTTTTTTTTTTTGTTCATCTTTTACATTGTGGTTACTCCAGTGATCAGGCAAGCAAAGCTCGTATTCTGAACAAAATGCATCACATGGAAGAAAATGTAGAGAAGATGATAAAGTGAAATTAATTCATGTAGTTTCGTGTTCATCATTTCATTCCCGTGTGTTCATCTTTGAGAAGAAAAAAATATATATAAATACAAGAAAAACAGTTACTGATATACATCTCAGGGCCTTTATCTGACTCTCCCAAAGAATAGATGAAAAAAAAAATAAAGGGCAAGAAAAAATGAAAGAACTTGTTCCGAAACCGCATTGTTTGTATGGCTCTATGCACTTTCTTTTCCCTTGAAAAGAAAAGGAGTGCTTAAAGAATTTGAGAAACAATATGACCGATGAAGACGATATGCAGCAGTCGTGACTATTATTAATCTTGACCGATATTACGTTCTTTGTCGCTGAAGTACATCAGATTGGCGAATGCACGCCCACTCCATACTCGGCATAAACTTCTCTTAGATGTCAGAAAACTCGTGTTAGACCATTCTGCATAAGTTTAAGAGACAAAGTAATTTATCACAGTAAGACAGAACTCGCTTTTCACATCCAAAACTGAAGATTCTTTTCAGAGTTCACTTTGCAGGTTGGGAGATCAATACTTACTTGAACATGTATTGGTCTCATTTGGATGAACTGTTATATTCAGTAAGCAGGTAGGAGAGCAAAATTTCATTCCACACATCAGGCACTCCGGGTAGGCACCAATGACTGCAGTCTGGAACGGATGGATTGTCGCTCCATTTACCGACATGTGCATCGCTTCGGAAAGCAGACATGGAAGTTATATGCAAAACATTAATGGGAGCTTTCATATTCTTTGCCACCTCTAATATAGTGTCAGAAAATACGCTTTCGTCCCTTCCTTCGGTGTCATTCACAGGTGCATGGGTAACACTGCAATATTTGAATGTGTGGTCCCTGATGCATGAAAAATACATCAGAAATCAATTATAGAGTATTAATATGAAGCACCGAAGGCAGATGGCTAAATCCATGTCAAGATATAATTCTCAACCACTCCTTCAGAGCATTTGTTTCTTTTCACTGAATCAACAAAAGGCCTCGTTCTCGTTAAGAAAAAAAAAAGTCATATCAGAAGAAATTATCAAAATTCAGCCATCCATTATAACAGAATCTTACAACGGGTCGAAGTCTCAGCAGGTGTTAATCATGCACTTTACAAATGTCATAAGTTTGATTGAAAAATTGTAAGCCAAAAAAATTAATGCGTCCAGATAAATTCAACATACTAAAATTTTGAAAGAGCTCCCAACATGGATACCGTGGAGTTTCATGATAAAATAGATTAAATGCATAGAAAAAATGATACCAATAGATAGAACTCAAGTAACTCCAATAAAACTGAAAGGTACAAAATAGAAAAACTACAGCAACTCCCAAGTATTCAAAATGCTTGAACTCTTCCTTCCTTGAAATCATTCAAGCTTAAACCCATAGAGCAATTGCTTCCCCCTTCACTTCCTCTCACTCCCTCAGTTTATAACCAATTCCCAGATAAATGACTAATATACCCTTAATACCCTGATACTATTTCTGTCAAGTCCTATTCTTACTAAGATGGCTCGAGTTAAATGCACCAAGAAAAAATCATTTCCAGTTCTTCAACCAAAAACAAAGAAATTTAAGAAAATGGCATTAAGTCAACATAAATCACGTACTTCCAATGTGATGGCTCAAAAGTACGAAAGAAAACATGAGTTCTGTTTGTGTTGATGTTTTCCTCAATCCAGGATGCCCAGGTGCGAAGTGCTATTCCAAAAGCTGTGGGAATTGACATTCCAAGCTTTAAAGAATTTCCATCCTGAAAATAGCAACCACTGTCCAACAAACCTTTAGAAGCCTTCAAGAGGTTCCAGAGATGGTAAGCTTATTAATGTTAGATGAACCAAAAGGGAATGGGATTTTTTTTTTTTTGAAGTCCTCTTATGTATAACAAGTAACCCTGTTTTAAATTTTTGTTGGCTGTTACTATCATCACACCATCAAAACACCAAAAAGGAAAGCCACATTTCCACCCCTTACTGAAGCCAATTTGTAGAAAAATAAGGCATAAATTTAAGGTTAATTTCGGGAAACTAAAATCTTCTTTACACCCATATGCTCACTTTTCTTCATCATTTTCCCTTTACATGCAAATGATAATAAGAGAAATAACATGTGAATAAAAGTTTTAGCTCGCCAACTTGAGCATAGCTCAAATGGTTAGCACTTGACAACTAGTGAAACAAAGTTCAGAGGTTCGTCTGCTTTATATGCTAAAAAAGAAAAACTCATCCTTGCTTTAGAAGAAAAGCCCCATTGTTGCTTCCAGATCCATCATGAAAATTATAGTAGTTTCCACCCTTCGAAATTGCACAGAAACAAATCATGTAAAAAAGTTGATATCAACTTCACATGGTGATACTAAAATCTTTCCAATGAAAATGGTTATATGTATGTGTATGGGCAGAGAGAAAGAGCAAAAAGAGTAAATGAAAGAAGAAAAGTAAACGAAGTGAATAGATTTAAAAGTAAGTTATCATTGGTCCACGACAAGTTATCAGATTAAGTTTGTCTATGATATTAACAAATTGGAACAGGCACATCTAGTGAACCAAGTTTCAAACAAACATCAGAATATGTAAAGGGAGCTTACGTTTCATACAACTTCCCAGGAACCCACCAGTGTCCAGTGTTGAATATAAGAACATCTGAATCAATCCACTGGCTGCTAATACTATCCAGCACGTCCAGTCTAAGGGCAGACTTCACTCTCTTAGGTGTATGTTTTGGCTTCGGACCTTCTTGCACGAGGAAAACCGAGCGAAAAAACTCAACAGTGAAGTTAAAGGAACTAAATCGAACACCTAAGTATTTAATCCGCTTTGTAATGGTACTCCCATTCATTTCATAAACAGTCCTTTTATCCTCAACCCCACTCATAAGTAAGCATATCAACGATTCCCACTGCGTTCTACTCATCGAATCTCCAACGAAAACAACCCTTTTACTCCGAAGCATTTCCAGCAAATTCTGCACATCAAGCTTCGGTACATCACAATTCTTCGGTTTCCACCTCCATTTCAGATAACTCTGATCCACCCTACCATTTCCCAAGCAATCAAATCCCTTCTCAGCAAAAGGGCATTCTGTAGCATTGTAAAGTGGATAACTATCATCCAAGATCCAGCTTCCTTCATACACATTGCAGCTTCCATTCGAGGTTCCATTCGAATAACTCGATTTCGTAACACTGCTATTATGAGAAGAACGAGGAAGACTAGGCAAAACATGAATATAACCAGCAGTAATCACTACAAGAGAGGAAACCAGAAATCCAATGACCACAAACACATGATACCAACGAGAGATCAAGGCCACCCGAGTCCCCCTCGGGCTACCAGAACTTAAAGCCCTCCTACTGAACAAAGCACTCCTATTGAACCCCATGCTCTTACTCAAATTACTCACCTTCTCAATCATCATACTACTCAATGTTTACAAGGGCATTGAAAAGCAAATATAAGAAACGAACAAACAGTTACAGATTCAGAAACTATTTTCAATGAAAGCTTCAAAACTAGCATTGATCAAAACCTAGAATCACCAATCCCTAAAAATCCCAGAACAATGCTACTATCCCGTGATGATTTATGGCAGAACCAATTTGTTGCGTTATGAATTGAGGCCAATGGGCAAAAATAGGAAATGGGGTAGCTTCAAAACTCAAAAAAATTGAAACCCCACATGCAGGAACCGACAGATTGTTCTTGGTTTTCAATGAATCGGACGAAAAATCATATCAAGAAGCGGGTGAGTATGTTGGAAGTTGCAGAGACAGAGAGACATTAGAAATTACCTTTAGAATTGGTTGAAGGATCTTAGCAGAAAGGATGTAAATGGAAAGATTGGGAAACTTCGAGAATGGAAAATGTTTAATATTGAAATGGAAGAAGATTGAAAGGTGGTTGAGAGATGCAAAACACCGACCGTGACAGTGAAATACCAACAACAAAATAAGAAAGAAAAAATAATAATTATACAAAGAGGGAACTAAAAAAAATGAAAATGTTGAGTAATTGATTTTTTAATTAGTGGGTCCTTTAACGTTCAATCATTTCCCCAATAAGCGAAATTTGATGGCTTAATCAATTTTGTAATTTTTTTTAGTTTATTCGCCTTTTATTTTTAGAAAAAATCAGTTTTTTACTTCTAAAATTTAAGTATAATTCATATTTCATCCTAAGTTTTAAAATGACATTTTATTTTTAACATTTCAATAAAGCTTAATTTAGGAAAAAGTATCGAAATGTTTAATAGTGTGTTAGTTTTATTGCTTAATTTTGTGGTAATCTAGTTCAACAACACGGTCACAATTGCGATTTTAAAATTGATATTTGACACTCATTTATTTGAAAAGAATGATACATTTGATGTAACGTTTGTGGTCTCCTCCTCCAATTCACATTTAAAAAAAATTATGAAAGAAGTAATCATTTTTATCTTTTCTTTTTAGTATCTTGTTGGTTGATCTATACCAAAAAGATTCGGGGCTTGACTCATTATTCTATTTAAAGTGAATATATATTTTAAAGGTATTGACATTAATGTTTGTTGCTTTCTGTACATGAATATAGTTCTCTATCTATGCATCTCATTAAAAAATTGTAAGTTTGTAGAGAAAGCTAGGTCAACAATTTTTTGTCACTTGTCTGGCTTTCCTACTTTTTTTTAGAACAATGGTGTTGGGAGAGGATTTTTTTTAAAGAGATTTATTCAAGGATTAATATAGAAGAGAGATTTAAAGTTTTAATTATCGTATGGAATATTTGAAAATTTAGAGATTGTTGCTTGTATTGTCAAGTCTAGCGAAGATCATAATTCTTTTTTCTTCTATTAATAGACCACTCGTTTTTTTTCTCCAAATGTAAGTGTCTAGTTGTCCATTGTTTAGGTGGGTTTGAGAGTCACGTTGGCCTGTGGTCTTCCTCCTATAAATAGGAAAAGTCTAATGTGAATATATTTTGGTCAAACTTCATTGGGCGGTGAGACCGAGGTTGGATGATTCAATTTTTTTTCTTCTTAATATTTGTGGCTGTTCATGACAGTTTGCACGCACCTCAATTAATATCACGGGATATATTACCTGATCCTACAGCATTTAGATGATTCAAGATAGCTCTAGCATATCTCTTCTTATGGGCTCACAATTCAGAGTTAAAAGTTTGTTAGTTAAGATGAAGAGTTTACCGTTAGGTAGAACCTTCTTCATCTATTATAAAAAGCTATCAAGGTGATTGTATGGTTAGTTGGTGGCTTTTGAATACATATTTTTTGTTTAAAAGAAGATAAACTAGAATAGGACAGACGATTAGAAACAATTTTTATGAAAAGTGAAAACTAAATTATAAATCATGCCTCTCTATTTTCAATTTAATGTTTAACAAAACTTTAAATCTACAAGTCTTCAAACCTTATATTTAGTCAGTTATATTAATACTATCAACATCAACTGCACAGTGACGAATTTGAACCTATGGGTCAATTAGTCATAAGTCCATATTTTATTGTAATAGAAATGCACTTTTATTGGCAAGTAAATTCAAATTGGATGGTCTAATATAACATACAACAAGAAAAGTGAATGGAAATACTACATTAGCTTTAAGACCTAATCGAAACATAATTCAAAATTTAATGAGAAAAGAAATAAAGTTGAGGACTAAATTAGATACCATATTTGGAAAATATTAAATTTATAGTTTACCAATTATATTTGGTTCCATTTCTATTTTTCTTTTGTGTTTACTATTTTTCATTTGGACTCTATTGCTCAACTTTTTTTTTTTTTGAAACCTCTCTAAGGCTCAACTTGTGATTTAATCCAATTATCAATATTTGGTCCAATAAGGCCTACAATTTCAATGGACTTCAATCTAACCCAATTATCGAATAAGAATAGAGAATAGATTTTTTTTATTTTATTTATAAATGCATCTTTTATTCATAAATATGTTAAAATATACTTTTCATATGTTCTTTTTTTTAAACTTATTTTTCACACGTTCTAAATTGTCACTTATTAAACCTAAGCCTAAAAGTTTAAAGATTAAATTTATAATATTTTATTATTATCTAACCAAAAAATATATGTGTATTAAAGGATTAATTAACTTAAAAAGGTTAAGCCGATGAGTTTCAATAAATATCAATATTTTAAAGATACATCAATTCATGGGCTAAGAAATTTGTAGGTTTAATAAATGGGGAGGAAATAATGATGCTACAAATGTTTGAACACATATAATGAACTTAAATTTTTGAAGGGAATGAATTAAAATAAATTTAATTAAGAGAAAAAAAAAACCAAGGACAAGAATTAAAAATCTGAATACAGGAGTGGACAGTACATATTGCCTTGTCATTGATAACATAAGCCTCAGTCTACTGAACTCTCTCCATACTGTACAGTACAATGTTTCTTTTGAAATTGGTATAAATTCAAAGGAATCTAACTTCAAATTTTAAACCATACAAAATTAAATATGGACTTATTATATGTTATGGATATGAGAACCTTGTCTTTATCTCTTTCATCCCATTGTTTTTGTGCCAGTTGTTTTGGATGAGTGCCTCTTGTTTTAGTATTACTCTTCTCAAATTCTCTTTCCCCTATTTCCTTTCTCTTTGGGCCCACCTCACTTTGCATATGAAATGACCTTTCAATCTAATTCTAATTGCACCATTTTTTCCAAAAAAAAAAAAAAAAAAAAAAAAATCAGGACAAACAAAAGTAAAGCTACCTAACAATCTAATACTAATTTCTTGTACTGTGAAGCGAAATTTACAGCAAAAAATCTGAAAAACATAAACAATCAACCAAGAATGATTCAGAATATAGGATGAGAAATAGGAAAGTTCTGTTAAACGTTCATTCTTTTCTTCTAATTCACATCTATGAATATTTTGAGATATCTATACAATTATGATGTACTTGAAATGGGAGTTATCAACCTAGTTTCTCATTATTAATTTACAAAAGAATAAATAAATAGTATTTAATTAATTAAATAACACATATTTAACTAATTATATACAATAACAAAAGTTTATGAATTTAAATCTTTTTTTTTTTTTTAAGATTACAACAATTGGGGTGGAGGATTTGAACTCAAGACCTCTTAATCAATAGACATTCACTAATAACGGTGAGCAACTATTCTTGTTGGAAAATCTCCCAACTTTTAAATGTTGTTGAGTTAGAATATAAATAATAATAACAATAACTTATACTAATCCATATTCCTAACTCTGATCTCCAAAGAAAAAGAACGGTGTCTTAAAACTTTCATTCAATGTTAGCTTTAAACAGTTGTTTCTAATAGTTATGTTGCATAATTGAGTGCAAAACAAAAAAGAGAGAATCTACCTTGAACAGTTCAATTTACAATCATAGCTGATGGATTGGGATCACAAATTGTCCTTAGTGGTTTTTTTCATAAGAATATTAGTAATTAGAGATCAAACAAAAATAAGTAGAAATTATTTTATGGGAAGACCACTTTTGTCTATTGCTTTTGTCAACTAATGCAAATGAATCATCATTTTATATGAGAACAAAACATCAAAGGACAGAAATGTATCCTATGGATGTTATTTGTCTACCCATCTTTGAAGTAATGGGGGAATTTTACAAAAGACCGATTTCCAAAATTCCAAAAATTAATGTTGAACTATATATATATATATAACAACTTTTACTATTTAATGATCAGTGTTTTATTTTTAAAAAAAAAAATTAATTGTTGGAAGAAAACATATTCTATATAAGAACTTTGAGAACTTTCACTTTAATTAACGAGGGCTTGCAAACATATTTTAGTGTAATGATTTTTTTTTTTTTATTGATTTTAGTAAAAAATAACATATACGTATATCAATATGAGTTATCGTTCTTGTAATGTTAATAAGACTAATCAAATAATTAGTGATAATAATATTATAGCTAAACAAGATAATATGTATGAATCCAGTGACATTAATTTATTAAGTGAAAGTTTTTCAAAATTGTAAAAATGTCTCAATAAGATTTGATAACTAAGGGACCCAGTAGATTAAAAAAAAAAAAAAAAAAAAACTAAGGAACTTTTTATATTGAAAGATTGCAACTTCTTCTTTAAAAAAAAAAAAAAAAAAAAAAAAGAAAGGCAACTTCTTAATCTTTTTTATTTTTTAAAAAATTCTGAAGAATATATCGTCTCATATATGCATATATATAATCTTCAAGACTCATATATGCATATAGATCACTTTTTAACTTCTATAATATCTTTTGACTCATATAATTTGCGTACACTTAAAATATTCATGGTTGTAAATGAAAATTAGAACATACAAATATTGAACTAGTTTTACTTTAAATACCATTATTTATATGATGCGTGTACTCCCTACCGAATAAGATTTTTTAATGATGATTGAAATGACTATAAAAGCTGTGTGAGTCAATACCATGCTCCCTAGTTTATTCTACAAAATCAATTCTGTGGGACTTAAAATATGGAGGAAAACATATTACTAAAAAAAAAAAAAAAAAAGAGTCCAGCTAGGTCTTACCTCTATATACAAAGGGTCCGTTTGATTTTGTTTTTTTTTTTTTTTTTTTTTTTTTTTTTTTTTTTTTTAAGCTTTATATGGAAAGAATATGCTTTTTTATCTTTTTTTTATCTTTATATTATCTAAATTAGTGAATTATATGATTTTCCAACTCAAAAATCCTTTTTATGCTTTAATCTCAAAAAAAAAAAAAAAAAAAAAACCTTTTAATGTTTGGAACGTTATCGTTTTATAGTCAATTGCTTTCGTAAATGAAAAAAAAATTATGAATACGTAAATGATGACCAATATCTCTATTAATATTAAGTTTTAGTCTAACTTATATTTTAGAGATTTGTATTAATTTTATTATTAAAGGTTAAATATAGTCAAATTTTAGTCCACCATTAATTTCATTTAAGCTAATGTCATATAGTCAAATCTTCGTCAACTATTAATTTTATTTAAATTAATGTCATTGAATTAGTGAATCAATTTGAGTAAAAAAATTAAAAATTTATCCAACTTTCACTTTTGTTTTGTTTTAATTTCCTAGGTAAACCACTAAAAATAAATCTATTATTAAAGGAGGGTGAAATAAGACACTAGATCAAATGCAGGAGTGAATCTTACACTTTAAAAAATATATATAAAATAGAATTATGTTGTATATGTTTTAAACTTTTGAGCAATTGAGGAGAAATACATCATACAAGAAACAATTCCAGCCTTCAGCATAAGATACACATTCTGAGTCATGCATTGGAAGTCTATCTTGTGTTGTTCATTCTTAGCCAATTACCAATTCCAACCAAACTCAAACTTTTTCATTAAATTCATTTGAGTCTGCCATTGGGGCCCCTTCTAGAATATTCATCATTACAAGATAAGATATGGATTAAAAAATTTAGAGGATGAACAATATTTATTTTATAATTTTTTAAAAAGCTAAATTATATATACAAAATTATGCTTCATTGTTTGTCAACTCTTTTTTGTCATTGATTCCAATCCAAATGTTAAAAATGTTAAAAATCACATGATAACAAAGCAGATGTAACCTTAAATTTAAGGTCTCATATTTTTTTCCATTTCTAGATTAGAAAAGACTATACCGATAAACCAAGATTGATTGAGAAGATAAACCTTATTAATATAAATAACAATTATTAATCCTTTTAGAAATTTCTTACCTATGATTAATATATCTTCAAAATTTGAAGATGATTAGAGTTTATTCATATATTTTATAAACTCCAAATTGCACAAACGAGTAAATTTTAGCTTATTTAATTTTTCAATGATTCATGAATTTGTAATTTTTATTAGTATTTCAAAAAATAAAATTAAATAAATGTGAGGTTAAACTTATACCATGCTCACTTTATGGATAGAAAGGTTTTAGACTGCACAAAATTAACACATAAAAAAAGAAATCTGAGTAAAAAAATGAAAGGGAATCCTCTTTTGCATTCATAAGTCATAACCTTTTTCATTTTGATTGAGTATAAGCATAATCTTATAACACTAAACAAATCATAATATATACTCTTCGGTTGGCCAATAGATAAACCATTGAAACTTGGAAAGCTAGAAAGAGAGATTGGATGGAAGTGGAATTGAATTATTCTATTGGGAAATGACAAAAAAAAAAAAAAAAAAAGGTCCACATGAATGATATCTCAACAGCAATTAATACTCATATTAGATAATTGAGTGGACAAAGCAGAGGCACCACCCCAAACCCTCTTGGGCTTCCATTTGGTAATTAAATTACCACTTTCACTTTCATTTTGATTTTGAATTTGATTTTGATTTATTAGTGTGTCAAAATGAATATTATTGTTGTTATTTTGGTGGTTGTGGTTGTGGTTGTGGTGGGGAGTGAGGCACAGCCATTTGCACTGCATGTAAGTGGAAGTTCTCCAAGGAGGAATGTGGAGGCCACTGTCCTTAAGGGAGTGTTTGGCGGCAGAGCATAGGAGTGAGATTATTTTCAAAAGCTTTGGTTCAGTCCCAACAAACACTGAGGGAAGTGCTTGTGTGAGGTGCTTGTACTCTTCTGTTGCCCTTGCTACTTCAAATTGAGCTCTGAACTCTATGTCTATTATCAACCTCTTTCCACCACTCCCCATCTCTATGTACTCATAATCCCCTAAACCAAAAATCTTTTAATATATATATATATATCTCTCTCAATTATTTGGTCAAAATTTAAGAAAGAAAGATTATAATTAAAACTCACCTGCTGGGCAGCCCATGGAAGTGACCCAAGATGTGTGACAAATCTCACAAGAATCATAGCCCTCCATTTTGAGCTTCATCACAATCCATTTCTTAAGGTTGCTGCTTTTGGGATCACCATCATCTCTTTTCCTAATTCTCACATGTTTCATCACAATCTCACCCACCTCTCTTTCTTCTTTGCTTCCACTCCCAAGAATCTCCTATATATATGTATATATATACACAAAATCAATATTACTGCAAAAATCAAACTTACCCCTTAATTTCCATCACAAAATTAACCAAAAATAGAATCGAAGAGTTACTTTGTGTAAAAGAAAAAAGAACGAACTTGTACTATATACCTTTAAACTGAAAAAGTAATGGCTTCTTTTGGAACTAAGAGGAAGAGAATTTGAAGAACAAGAGCTTGGTGTTTCAGCAGCTGATTCAATAAATTCATCAACCATTTTAACTAAATTTTCCTCCTCTAAACTTCCCATCATACCCTTCTTTTTCCCTTATTGGTAAGGTGCAAAGAAGCCTAAGGAAAGAGAACGGGTTTTAGTAAGTGTTTGGAATTAAAAGAGAGAAATGGTTTTCTTCTAATGGCGGTGGGTGTGAAAAGAACAGGTGTTGTTATATAGATGAGGTACTCATGGACAATGGATCAAACTCAATGATGGAGAAGTTTTGTTAAATATATATATATATATATATATATATAAAAGAAAAATAAGATGAAGTTGTATGAGAATTATATCCTTATCTTTTGTTTGATTACAAGACACTGTTTGAAAATGACAAGGTGTGTGCCAAAACAAAATTTTGAAGAGACACTCACAAGCTATAAGCTTTGATCCCATGTGCTCCACCTTTTTTGCTTGAGATATGTGTTTGTTTTTGTTTTATTTTGGTCCCATCTCTTTCAATTTACCCTTCCCAGGACTACTCACATACATCATAATATGTGCATATCATTTTACTTTTTAGACAAACATATTATTAAAATCTAAATTATTAAAACTAATTATGTAATTGGGATGTTGTTTAGAGTGATCATGTTCTTGGGGTCTAAAATAAAGTATTTATTGTTTGGACAACTAGAGTACTTTATATTGTAATATTGTCCACTTTAAGCATAAAGCCTTCGTGACTTTATTTTTTAACATCTTCCAAAAGGTCTCATGCTAAGTTGTTGTCATCTCATTTATGTCTATGACTTTTTCCTTCTCTTTCTCTTTCTCATGTGAGACAATTAGTTACATTACCAACGGTAAACCTTAACACCATTAAGAAACTATCGTCGGAATAAACCTGTCGAGGTAGTTTATATTGATGGCATAAAGGCAACCTCGGATTAAGCGTAAAATGGTCATAAAAGTTTTTCCTAAGAAATAAAAGAATTAAAAGAGAAAACCTTGACTGATAAAAGTTGTCCAGAATAGTAACAAATTATCTATAATTTTGAAAAGAAATGGATAGAAAATACAAAACCACTATGCTTTGCTAAGTTCGGTTCAAAAAATAAAAAAAATCTGTTTGATAAGTGAAAAACTAAACATGTATATTATCTAAACACTTTTAAAAAATGATTATTAGCATTCGATCCAAATTTCAACCGTTAAAAATAGTAGAGATCTAATGATACCTTGATTCAATAATTAAGATTGAAAAAATTAAAAAGAAAAAGAAAAAGAAAATCCAGACTTCAATCTAATTATTCAAGTCCATGAGTTTGGACTATGAGCCTTTCTCGGAGAGTGGGCCTAAACCTAGGTCCAAACAATGTATGAAGCCCGTTGGATTTAGGTATGTGCTATTGGATCGAGCTAGCTCATTAATGTCGCTTAGAACTATTGTTGAAAATGTATTCAATCTTTTTTTATATACAAATAATGTGTCTAAAGTGAAAAATGCAAATTGATTATCTAACAGACTAATTACTTACTCGTATCTTTGAGAGAATTTGAAATCCATTTTTTTAGTACAAATATAATTAAGAGAGAAGATTTAAATTCATAATCTTTTTATCATGATAAGAGAATGATATCTTTTAATGCTTTTATTAGCAAATCCAAATTCCTTTTAACCTTGCTAACTCAATTTGACGAAGGATAAGTAAATAAAATGTCATTACTAAATTCAAATTCCATAATTTGAACGTGGTATTGGTTTTCACTAAATAAAATGTATATTCAAATTCTAAAATCATTGAAAAAAAAAAAAAAAAAACATATTTCAAAACTCACTCTCATGAAAATGGCTAAAAATGGAAGCTAAGGGCGGCTAGCAATTTACTCAGTTATAACAATAAAAAATTATTCTAACTTATTCGACTGTGATCCATATTAAAAAAAGTAAAGAGTCTTAAATATATATCTTTATAAGATTTAAAAGATAATTCTTTCACTATTTTTTTTGTAAACAGATAATTCTTTCACTATTAATTGGTTTTAGTATAAGAGCCATTTGGTCACCACATTCCGATTCACAAAGGGCTTAAAACAAACTGACATCTACCTAAGCACATTAACTTAGCAATAAGAAATTGAATCTCAAAAAGCTTAAACCAAACAACAAAATCATTAACAAAATGCTTTGACATTTCTATTTCTCGAAGGGTGTGTTTGTTTTTTGGACATAAGAGTGGAATGGAGTAGAAGAAAATGAAGTGATTAACTACTCGTTTGGAAATTGAGGTTAATAGAAATGGAGTAATCAACTACTTGTTTAGGAATTGAGGTTAAGAGTGGTTGATATAAATTTTTTTTTTTTTGAAAATGTGGTTGAAGTAAATAATAACAATTATGTACTTATAATTAAAAAATT
>JBBMKA010048894.1:0-19822 GCA_037833695.1 Sechiopsis laciniata
GTATTCCCCATGCACCAACTTCCAAGTCTCATAACTTTATTGGTCTTTTCTATATCTTGAGTATTGGAGTCCTAACATAACCCCCGGGGTCAAAACTGTGTTTATCTCTGAGATAATAATTCCTACTTGTATTCCCCATACACCAACTTCCAAGTCTCATAACTTAATGGTCTTTTCTACGTTTTGAGTATTGGACTCCTAACATAACCTCCGGGGTCAAAGACACCTTGTCCCCAATGTATACCTTTCGTTTCCAGCCACCTCGTTTTCTGTTTCGTTTCCGGCATCTCCTGAGTCTTCTTCTCCGGTGTAAGACGTCATCGCTCCATTGTCGAAATAAACTTTTTCTTTTTGGTTGGGCATTCAAAGGATGTTGGCTTTCTCTTCATCGTACTCGAACCAACATTGAACTTTTGATGATCTTCACTTTCTTTCAATTTAAGTACGATTTTTACCTTTGTTTTTTCAGCTTCAACGACGTCGATCTTCTTCTTCATTGCCTCTCGCTCGATTTTTCTTTGTTCTTCTGCTTCTCTAAGTTGCCTTGATTCGTCTATCCAAGACTCGATCAACGTTGTCATACGATGGAGTCTTTCACGCATAGACTGAAAATCACTTGTATCCATGGTCAAGATCGTACAGCTCTGATACCAATTTGTAAGGTTTCCCTTACAAAGAAAATAATAAAAAGGAAATAGGATAGTTTGATTGATAACAAGCCAATTCGAGATGGCGAATCTCCCAAAAGAACTTACAATGTTCTTACAAGCTTATACTTTGTATACCTTAACATACTCCTACTCATGCTATTTATATTATAATACATTACTTCTTCCCCAAGTATCATAATGACTAATAGACTCTTACCATTCTCTAGATAATTAATATTGTGTTTATCTGTAATATAATAACTCCCACTTGTATTCCCCATACACCAACTTCCAAGTCTCATAACTTAATGGTCTTTTCTATGTTTTGAGTATTGGACTCCCAACATATAGAGCATTGAGTATTGTAAGTATCCTTTAGGTCGAGTTTTACTTGATTGGAGCCCCTTTCTTTAATGAGGCTTCCTTTTGTAGGCTTGGTTTTTTGTATGTCCTTTTGTTCTTTTTTTTTCTCAATGAAATCTGGTTCGTTTATCAATAAAGTAAAATATCTGATAGGTCTCTCTTGTCCTATCAGAGGCAAAGAAAAATATGTGATGAATTTATTTACTACTTATTAATCCAAAAGGAATGTTCTATTACCAGTATCACCAATCTTTCTGATGGCCAAATTCAAGGTATCAGCAACATACACATTCCCTTTATCGTCCATGGTTACACCTTTTGGATGATTAAAACGAGCATCGTTAGGTTTTCCATCAACATGTCCTGTGTGGCTTTGAAATGACCCAGCAACCAATCTTGCTCTAGTATCTGAGAAGGCAATCAAAATAAAAGAAGGGAAAAAGGAATAAAGTTAGTCACTCATAAATGAAAAGATTCCAAAGATTAATCAACAAAAAAGAATAATCACCACGCGCATAAGCTTTCACTTTTCATTTTTCAGATAAAAGCACTAAAAAGCATAGGAAGGAATAAAGTGTTCTTTTGGCCTCAGATCAGAGACAAAACTCTTCTAACTGGAAAATGCAACTGAGTTAATTGTATCCTGTACTGTAATTACTTCATGCACTCCGACAAACGGCGCTTTGTATCAGACATGAAGATGAAGTATGACATCCTGTACTTGAATCAAAATTATTATTTCTAATATACTTGAAAGTCAGAGGCTCAACATTTGCTTTTCTGTTTGAACATTATGAATCAAGCATGGGACAACTCTCTATACTACATGCAGCAAGTTTAAATCTAGACTACCATTTTCAGATATTGCAGTTGCTGTTAACCAAATCAACAGTGAAAGATTCACCCTCCTTTGAGTTAAGCAAGGAACAACTTTAAACGCTAAAATGCTGAAAGTTCAAATCTAGACTACTATTTCCAATATGAACTAAACAAATTAAGATGCTGCAAGTTCAACTCCAGACTACTATTTCCAATACAAACTATAAGAATGAACAAAAAGAGTTATGAGAACAATGAGATGACTGCAACATACATTTGGATAGAGGAGGGGTGATCTTCACGATATTGCTATTAACAGAATCGACGACGAAAAGTTCGCCCTCCTTCGAAACATGAATCTTATGAGGAAGAACTCCAATTTCCTTTCCCTCCACTACAGTCTCAACCAAGTATCCACTCTCAAATTGCAGGACATTCCCATCTGCAAAACAGAAGCTCACATCACATGAAAAAAGAAAATTCTAAAGCCACAACAAACAAATGTAAAACCAGTAAGTACCAAAAAGATTAAATTAGTTTTTTCACAACCACCTGATGGGGGGGCTTTATATGAAGACCTGGTCCATTTGACAAGAGAAGACAATTGTTTTATCAATGGTCCTGAGAAAAGAAAAACAAATTGTCCCCAAAAACATCAACAAGAGCCAAATCACTCTAAAATATAGTAGTCATTCCATAAATCCGAGCAGAAAACTCCTTAATCATCCATGCTACACATTTTGGGTAAAATAAATCAAGAATTGAAGCTAATTTGAACATCAAACCAACAATTCCACCAGCTCTGACTACCCAACCCAACCCATAAGAATTGGGTTGAGTTAGAATTTTTTTTGGGTTGGGTTAAAATTTTCGTTGGGTTTGATCGGTTGTCGGGTTGACCACTTTTTTGCTCTTTCATCGCAACCGTAAGAATATCATTATGCATATGTGAGATTAATTAACCAGATGAGTTTTTAGCACATTAAGGAGTATATACTAACAATATGAACATCTTGATGCAATTTTCTTCATTTTTTTTTAAAGATGTATAAGTTATGAGTGGAATACAACCTACAACTCAACTGAACCTGACCCAAAAATATATAGATTGGATTGGTTCACTCTAATCCATAGAGTTTGGCGGGTTGGGAATGGACCATCATCGGTCCAAAAAAATCCTCATAACTCAATCCAACCCGGACCACGTACACTCCTACCCATCAACGATACAGATCGAAAATGAAGATAATGAAAGAAGAAACTCACCTGCAGGAGTAGCATGAACTTGGATTTGAAGAGTGAAAACGAGTGCAACTACTATGAAAGTGACAAATGTAAATGGGTTCTTCATTGTTAAAAGATAAAGAGATCGGAATCTTGAGCTCAGTAATCCAAGTAGGAACCGATTTCTGCCATTTTCAGCAAATGGGTAGCGAGAGAATCAGTGGCTGTGGAGTTTGAATCGGATGAATAACGAAAATGGGTAGAAACGAACGAAGATTCATAAGCGACAAGGTCCAGTAGAAGAAGTTACAGTCTGGGTTTGTGGTGATCTTTTTCCCTCATCCTTTTTTCTTTTTCTTTTTTTGAAAAAAAAAAAAACCAATTATTTTTTCCTTTACTTTCTTCACTCTCCTTTCCAATTACTACTTTTCCCTCCCCTTGGCCTCACTTTGTGAGAAGAAAGGTGATCTACTTATGTTCGAAAATGTAAACATAATTGCTTTTTCTAGTTGTTGATTATCTCTATCATAAAAAATATAAAAAAAGGTTCTTTGAGTTATTATTTATGGGAGATTTTACTTTGTATAGCAAACAAAAGAAACAAAAAAAAAAAAAAAATTGAATACCAACAATACCACTTTAAAAAAATAATTGTGTAGGTAAAGAAAACTAGGTCTATAAAATTGTCAAAATGTTCATGTTTCAATCAGTTCCGTTGATAAGCAATCAATGAGTCAATAATTTTTAATTAGTTTAATGATAGTCTACAATCAGTTAAGTTACAGTCTTCAAACAATTCAGTTGATAGTTTTTAATCAATTTAAGTTATTAGAAACAAACATCAAAATTGATTGAAACAAACTCATTTTCATTTCCTTTTTCCATTCCCCGAATCCTTTGACATCGACCCACCTCTCTTCCCCAAACTGATTGCTAAGATGATGAATAGCTAAACGTATTGTTTCCATTCGAATCCAAATAATAAAGTTGAATTAGAGCAATCCAAATGTATGCATGGTTCATCTCATTTGCCTGGGATGGATTTTCACTAGGAATACATAATTTGAGTTGGGTTGTGATAGTTTTCTTAAATCAATTCGAATTTTTGGGTTGGACAATTCATCGACTCATCCAACTTTGTAGTAGAGCAATGCAACCCAACCCAAATATTATGGGTTGAGATTGATTCCCAATGGTGTTAATCTTTTTTTTTTTTTTTTCTAAGGATCAACTCATTACCTGTAATTATGTAAAAAAAGAAAAAAAGGTATATACTATAATTAAACCAAGTTTACACACCTTATTAGCATGTTTTTGACCCATATATGAAGAACCTATCTTATTATTCTTAGTTTGGGTTGAGTTGGACGAGTAAAAAATTGATAAACACAAGAGAATCGACTCAACTTAATCCAATGAAAATGATAAAATCACATCCCAACTCAATTCAAAGGAAATTATAACCCAACTCAATCAATTTGAGTTGGATACTCGAATATCTCGAGTTGTCAATTTTTTTTTGTGTACACCCCTCTTATCCGTTGCTAAAATGTCCCCCCCCAAAAAAAACCCACACCATTATTTATACTGTGGGTTTCCGGCCCAAACAAGATTAAACAAATGGGCCGAATTGGGCTCTCAAAGGGCTCCCAACATCTGAAAATTTCCATGTTTCTAAATCATGAACTGATTCAACGGAGGCGGCTGTGGCTTATAAACCTCCATTTCAAGATCTTCATTTCTTCACAATCAATCCTCACCATTTCCGTAGCGTTTGACTCTTCCTCTTGCCGCGGCAGGTTCGGTTCGTAGTCTCCTCTTTAATTTCATCAATTTCTCCGCTCTCCATGATTTTCATATCGCTTGCAATTCACAGATCTCTTATCGATTTTTCCACATTCGATGATTAGGGTTTTGTTTATTATTCTGAAATAGCTCGATCTGTAATCAATTTTGTTCAACGAAACGGTTGAGATCCGGAATTATACCTATCTGTTGCTTGTAGTTGTAGATCTGTTGCATTGGGTTCTGAAACGTTGAATTATTGAATATATTTTTGTTTCTTGTGATGCAGCGTTGATAATCGGTTGGTTGAAGGAAGATGGGAGGTGGATTTAGGGTTCTTCATCTGGTTAGGCCGTTCCTCTCGTTTTTACCTGAGGTGCAGAGTGCCGATCGGAGGATTCCGTTCAGGGAGAAGGTTATTTATACGGTCATCGCTCTCTTTATCTTCTTGGTTTGCAGTCAACTTCCTTTGTATGGGATTCACTCCACGACCGGTGCAGATCCGTTTTACTGGATGCGTGTGATTCTCGCTTCTAATCGTGGTACGGTCATGGAGCTTGGGATCACCCCCATCGTCACATCTGGGATGGTGATGCAACTCCTTGTCGGGTCCAAGATTATTGAAGTCGACAACAATGTGAGAGAGGATCGTGCTCTCATGTAAGCGGTCATCTCTTGTTTATTTGGGATATTTAATGTGCCATGCTTGTTGATTGTTGGAGTCTGTTAGATGGAAGAATTATTTGATATGGTCGATGATTTTGCTCCGATGTGTTATGATCATGCATCCTTCTGTTGCATTAATTGAATATTTTTTCCCGTGATGTTCATTTTCTAATTGTGCCTGGTTAAGCATGATTTGCACTAGTTGTATTGTATAAGAAATTTGTTTGTTAACATTTTCTATTTTGCTTTTCATTAATGTTTTTTAAACCATATCCAAAATTAAATATTTCGTTTTTAGACTAGATTGTTTACAAAGCCTTGGTTTGCAGTTGAAATTAAATGCATGCTATATTTTATTTTGTAAGTTGCATGCATGATGTGTCGCAGGAAGCACTGTAGCTACCCTTTTTTTGTTGGTTTAGTACTATCTATTAAAAGTTACTGATCATGGTTAATTTCTTTGGTTTTTTTATTGATTTTCATATTTCTCATGTATAGCTTTTCAATTTCCTCATGCTGTTATTATTATTGTTGTTCGTGAATGTGTTGATCTTATACATCAAATTTTCCTTGTTGAGGTTTGATTTTTCTGGCTGCTAACATGATTTCTTTACTGAATATGTATTTAATAATTTTCTTATTTCAGGAATGGTGCACAGAAATTGTTGGGCATTTTGATAGCTGTTGGTGAGGCAGTTGCTTATGTTCTCTCGGGAATGTATGGTAGTGTTAGCCAACTTGGCGTTGGCAATGCTATTCTTATAATAGTTCAGCTCTGCTTTGCCGGTATCGTTGTCATATGCTTGGATGAGCTTCTCCAGAAGGGATATGGTTTGGGATCTGGTATTTCCCTCTTCATAGCAACCAACATGTGGTAAGTTCTCTTACCTTTTCAGTCATCCTTTCATTGAATTTATGTTTTGACATTCATTGTTTTATGTTCACCATGTTTTGATGGACTTCTTAAATTTGTCTGGATTTTGCAGTGAGAACATTATTTGGAAGGCATTCAGTCCAACCACCATTAACAGTGGAAGAGGAGCTGAATTTGAAGGAGCTGTTATTGCATTGTTCCATCTGCTGATTACCCGGACAGATAAGGTTCGTGCTTTGCGCGAAGCATTCTATCGGCAGAATCTTCCAAACGTGACCAATCTACTTGCTACCGTTTTGGTCTTCTTAATTGTCGTCTACTTCCAAGGGTTCCGTGTGGTTCTGCCTGTGAGGTCAAAGAATTCCCGTGGACAACAGGGTTCTTATCCAATTAAGCTTTTCTACACCTCCAACATGCCAATCATTCTTCACTCTGCTCTCGTTTCCAACCTTTACTTTATCTCTCAGGTAAGTTGATTTTTCTGCTTTCTTGACAACTGAGATATACTTATCAGCAATCCTTCCCAACTGATTGCGTGGAATTGTATTCACAGTTGCTGTACAGGAAGTACAGTGGTAACTTTTTGGTGAATCTTCTCGGTATCTGGAAGACATCTGAGTATTCAAATGGTCAATCCATCCCTGTTGGTGGCCTTGCTTATTACATCACCCCTCCATCAAGGTAATATTCTTAGTTTCTGCCGCCATCATCCCCGAAAGGAAAGCAACTCTATGCGTTTTTTTTGTAACATGTGATGTTTCTTCTTGCAGCTTAGCTGATATGGCAGCCAATCCTTTCCATGCTTTGTTCTATCTCGTCTTCATGTTATCAGCATGTGCACTCTTCTCAAAAACTTGGATCGAAGTTTCTGGATCCTCTGCTAAAGATGTAGCCAAGCAGCTGAAGGTATGATCTACCAAATTTAGTGCATAGTCTAAAGGAATGAGTTTGGTTGTTGTGTCCCCTTTAGCCAAGGCTTGCTCGGGTGTGCCTAGGCTCAAGGCATTGGTCTAGCACCTCGCCTTGAATAAGCGGGGCTCAAGTAAAATGCGCACTCAGCTCACTTTCCCATGAAGCCCCAAGGCACAATTGCCTTAGGGTTTCTTAACTAATTATTAATTAAAGAAATTTCATAATCCTTAATGGCAAAACTTGTGTTTTGGGTTTATTTTTTAATATTTCCACCCAACTATACTATAGTGTATCACAAAAAAGCCGTGTTTTTGTTGTGCTTTGCGCATAAGCCCTCGGGTCGCTATTGCGCCTTAGTGCACCTTGTGCTTTTGAAAACATGGGTCCTGTGAGAGAATCAAGTGCTGGCCCGACCACATACATAATAATCATTAAAATGCAAAGCCCCTGCTGATTTTGTAGCCTAGAAATCAAAGTCGATTCTTGGTTTACTAATGGTTTGTTTGGTTCTGATTTGCAGGAGCAACAAATGGTTATGCCTGGACACCGGGAATCCAACTTACAGAAAGAGCTGAACCGTTACATCCCCACAGCTGCAGCATTCGGAGGAATGTGCATTGGTGCACTGACCGTGTTGGCAGATTTCATGGGAGCAATTGGTTCCGGGACTGGAATTTTACTTGCAGTGACGATTATATATCAGTATTTCGAGACCTTCGAGAAGGAGAAAGTCAGTGAACTGGGTCTGTTTGGTTTCTAAACATTTTTACTTTTGAGTTTAATTTTAATACTTTGGTGGTGCCAAAGAGCTCCTTGTCAATTTTGGTGCCTAGGTATAACTCTAGCTTTCTTTCACTGTGTAAGAGCACCGCACATATAAAATATCATCTTGAGACTCTTAATCTGCACGCCTTTTCTTTTGTGCTTCATACTGCCATGTTCATTTTTCGCCACAACGTAACTGTAGATTTAAAAGCTTAATAGAACGAGTAAAAAACGAGTCGAGTTTATACGTTAACTAGGTTGTTGTTGCTCAAAGGGGCCGGTAGCTAGCTGAACCATTGTTCATCGGTCAGATTAGGAGAGCAAGCTTCCATGTTTATAACTGATGTTCTGTTTTTCAATTTGTAATCCTGGAGTAATTTTCTGTGGAACAGTTGTTATAGAAGGGATTTGTGAATGATTTTGATTCTGTGTTTCTTTCTGATGCATAAAAAATGTTTGTTGAATTTCTTCGTGGAAGTTGCTATGGTTTTGCTATATAAATGCTATAGAAAGATAATTAAATTTGTTGGTCCATTGTCCAAATTACCCTTCTCTTTTGGTAGTATTTGGTCAGGAAATGTTTTACAAAAACCAAGTAATTATAATTATGTTCAAACACTTGACTACTCAAGAATTTGGCCAGGTTTTGATGCAAAATATCTTTTTGGTCCCTCAGATTTAAAAGTGATATTTTTGGTTTCTCAAATTTGAGGCGGGGATTACATTATATAAAATAGTAAATAAAATAATTGTAGGTTCAAATCTTTGATTAAAAGAAGTTCGGTATCGTTTTGAGTCCCTGAAAAATTTAGGAACGGTGCTGTGTCATTTACTTTTTTATTAAAAGAAATCTGACGTGTTGTGTCATTATGGAAAGAAAATTAAAATTTGGTCATTTTTTTTAGTAGATATTGGAGAGAGACCATTAAATCTTACCTGGAGGTCACTAATACTCTTAAATAATATGAGAATCAAATACTAATTTATACCAATTTTTAGGATTGAATCTGTGACCGTTATATTGAACTGATTACCATCAAACAATGAAACTACCGTAACATTAACTCTTTTGATAAAATTATTGAGATGACTTATGTATGTATGAAAGAATTATGTTTTTGTTCAATTAATCACTATTATTACTAACATATGAATAATTGTCTTTTACATATTTAATCCGTCAATAATCACAAATGATAAAAATTATTTTTTAAATTTTATCCAACCATAAAGATGAAATTCTAATTTTAAAAATTATAAAATTAAACTTTAACTTTCTCCACTTTTATGGATTAAATTTTAAATTTAAATCCTATAAATTTTTTATTTTTGAAAGAAAATTATATTAATCACGAAGCAACCACATAGTCCATCTGCAAAATGGAGCCAATAAGGGAGATTCCCCCTCCAAAAACCATGCTCCCCCTCAACAGCAAAGGAAGGAGCAAACCAATAAAAAGAGTCAACCCAATCAATCTTGGCTAAAGAATCAGCTGCAACATTACATAACCTGTTACAATGAGAAAAGCTCATAATGCCAAAAGAAAAAGCTATCCGCCTAATATCAATTACAAGATTGATGAATTCCGAAATATTTGAGGAGTCACCATCTATCGCTCGGATAACCTGTAAAGCATCCAACTCCACCAGAATAGGAGGAAAAAAAGAATTCTGAATTTTAGGCAGCTGCATAAGCCCTTCTTTTAATGCCAAACCTTCAAGAGCTTTGACCGAAGTAGCCGCACACTTATGCTTCCATCCCAAACCTAACCTATAGCTTGGCCTTTCCAATCACGGACCACTCAGCTGATGCCCCCCTTACTTGAACCACCTTTCAAAGAAGCATCCACATTTAGCTTCCAACAACCTTTAGGAGGGGGCTACCACGGGAGAGAACCATTCTTTCCAAAACTTGGAATAGAGGAACCACCTGCATCATTTAAATAAAACATGTTAATATTCTTCTCAGTAAAGCTTAGGAGGTTATGGAATGTCAATGCCATCATGCCATTGCAGCCTAGGTTCCTGAAGTTCCATAAACTCCAAATAATAATAATAATTCTTTTACACCTCTCCCTAACAGGAATCCCATCACAAAGACCCCTCCAAAAATCGACCTCCTTAGTCTTGTGGGCAAAATACTCCTTGAAATCCGAGAACCAAGGAAAGAAATGCTTCCAAGCACCAACTGCCATCTTACAATCCTTCAGGATGTGAATGTTCGACTCCCGATCTTTTTTACACATGAGACAACATACATTAGTATCCACCCCCTCCCCTCTGGTAAACGTTTAGCTTGGACGAGATGGCATTAGCAAGAACATGCCATCT
Organism: Sechiopsis laciniata; assembly: GCA_037833695.1. Taxonomy (NCBI): domain Eukaryota; kingdom Viridiplantae; phylum Streptophyta; class Magnoliopsida; order Cucurbitales; family Cucurbitaceae; genus Sechiopsis; species Sechiopsis laciniata. The sequence continues at coordinate 10,390 of JBBMKA010048894.1, forward strand.
TAATTTTGGGGGAAATGTCAATCTTCCAAAAACTTCTCTAGACCTTCGCATTGCTCAGCGGATTCGAGGAAGAAGCCTCCTCCAAATCCGCCACATTAACTCCCAGGTGGTAAGCATTCTTAACCGAAAACAAGCCATTAGCATTATTATTCCAAATAACTTGATCCCCTTCTAGACTATCGCTAAGCGGAGTACCGAGCACAACTTCCGCATCCTCCTTACAAAAGATATTCTTAATGATATCCTCATCCCACCCTCCATCTTCCTTAATAATCTCAGCCACCCTCTTGTCCTTCCAGCCCTCAATCACTCCATCCGCATAGGGGTTGTCCTGCTCAACCAAATTTAAGTTCTAAATCTAAACCCCATAAATTTTAAATTCTAAATTTAAACCTCATAAATATTAAATACTAACTTTAGAATTAAATTTATAATTATCGAAAGTGATTAGAGAAACGTATATTTACAGAAAAAATAAAAATAAAAATGACGGTACGTGTTATGATATGTAAACACGTGCTTAGGATGTCAGCTCATACAAAATACTCACCTCCCAATTTCTCCCCCAGCCCATGTGGGCCACACTTCCAAAAAAGGTCTAGCCCTGTCACATCACTTATGAAATTCCCATACTACCCATTCTGACAATACACTTTAACGCCGATCTCCTCCGTAAACGGCTACGTAATTTCATCAAAAGTATAGGGCTAAAATGGTCAGACCAACTTTGCTTTCTCTGCCAAGGACTTTCGTGGACACCTCCTAAATCTGTCTTTTTACCTTTTCCTTTTTTCTCAACTATTTTTTTTTTCAATGAGCAAAACTTAGGTACTTGTTGGTAAGTATCGTGTTCATACTTACCTAACATATGAATCACATATTTTTGTTTATTTATCTTTAAAGATGTTAAATCAATCTTTTCATCAAACATTTCTCTTTCTATTAATAAGAAATATGTGGCCAATATGTTGGTAAGTATGAACATGGTACTTACCAACAAATACCAGAGTTTTGCTCTCTTGAATAATGTTTGGAGACTTTTGCTTATTTAGTACAATTAGGAGAGGGGGACACGAAATTCTATTATTGGACTGTGATATTGAATTCGATTATCATTAACATTGAAATCAACTGCCAACCAACCCATTCGATAGGTTTTTACACATTTGACCTTACAATATTTGAATGTCAATAAAACTTATAAAAAAATTAACTTTTAAATAGATAACGACTATAGATAGATTAAATCCACCACCTTTTAATTTAGAATTTAACCTCTTTCTTATTTCTACTATTAGATACTTTCAAAGAGAAAACAAAATTTCTATGTAGGGAAGCCTACATTTTAAACAAGTAATGCTACACAAATATTGGAACTACAAACCCATACATTGACAACACTGTTAATTTCAAATAAATGAGAGCTAAATACCGATTTTCATAACCAAATTCGTGATATTAATATTAAAATGAATTTGTAGCAAATAATAAAACCATAAAATCACCCATCGTTTGAGTTTCAAAAAATTAAAGTTAGAAAAGAAAAACACCAACAAATTAAATATATGGTTGTTATGAAGTTTTTCCAACCATTAATATTTTGCTAACCATCTAAAAAGGGAATACATTTTTCAGCCTTTGCTGTTAGCAAAATATCAATGGTTTGTATGAAAAGAAAACACTACCAAACATTATCAAAAAAAGAAAACACTACTTTTTTATTAATATAAATTAAAGAAGAGTGATGAACAATCCTTACATAGACGATATTATTATTCTCAAATAATATCAAGTTAAATATCGATTTTAGATTGAATCCGTGATCGTAGTGTTGAACTGAATTATCACAAAAAAAAAAAAACACTATCGAATCTCCAATTTATATTTACTCCTAGAAAATAGAATTAAAAAGAAATAGAGAATTGTTTAAAAAAAAAAAAGAAAAAGAAATAGAGAAAATTATTTTCATAGTCTTTAAGTTTGTGATTTAATTACAATTTTTAATCATTGCAGTAGCCTAATAGTCAAAGATGGCCTTAGAGTTCTAAGGTGATGGATTCAATCGATGTAGCCATCTGCCTAAGAATTAATTTTCATATGGTATATTCCGTGACATTAGTCGGGTGCACACATGCTGACCTGAACAGTCATTTTAGTCAACATAACCTTATTTAATTAATGACTTTGTTATCTGATGAATTATTACTACAATGTTGGAAAAAATTAATCAATTTTGAAACGAACAACTTGAAATTAGACCTAAACGTAGACACTAAAAATATATTTTTCCCAAAGAAACATATAAACTCCTCCGTATATATTTCTTTCTAATTCACCTTTTAATATTAAAAAGGACTTTTCACATCCTTCAACTCTCTTCTTGTGATCCTCTTCGCGTAACGACGTGTCGGATTGATTCAGCAGCTCCAGAACCCAAAAACTCCGGCGACGACACGTAGAGAATCTTCTCTCTCTCTCTCTCTCTCAGGTTCTTCAATTTACTTTCCTCTCACGGAAACCGCCTTCATCTTTCCCTTATTTCCCTAAACCCCCCTGTTTTTCCATATATTTTCATCTTCTTCCCCGTCTTCCTATTCTCGACCTTCACATTTATCCATTTCGATTCAACTTCTTTTTCTTTTTGCCCCCTTTTCAATTTTTCTGCCCGTTGTGATTTTTTCTTTCTTTTGATCGATTCCTGGTTTCTCAAAACGAAGTAATAGAAGTATTATGGAGAGGAATAAATTATCTTATTCTCATAAATTTGAGTTTAAACATCAATTTAAACACACAAAAAAGTGTAGACGTTATTTAAGATAACTTCCTAAGTTCAGACATTTAATCCTATTTTCATAATAATAATATGCTTACTGTGTTTTCTTTAAAGAAAAAAATTGCTGCATTTATTTCTTCTTCTAATTTTACAGGCATCGAAAAAAATATATTTTTTGGAAAATATATTTTTAAATTCTAAATTTGTTATCTAGTTTTAATTTGCTATTTTTCTTTCAAAATTTATTATTTTAGATATTTCAATAATATTTTCTTTTAGTATTTGTGAAGTGTTTTAGTTTCTTTTAAAAAAAAAATTAAATTCACCTAAGAAATTAATATAATTATTTCATCTATATATTAAAATTAATATAATAATTATTTTAGTAACTTTTCTATTGACAACAATTATTTTAGTGATTTGACTATTTTGTTATTTCAAATATTAAAAGTGAACAATTAAAATTATACCAACTAAATACTTAAAGATGTATTCTAAAAATAAAAAAAAACTTAAAGGTGTAATTTTTTTCTATATCTTTTTTGGCTTGCTCAAGGTAAGTGTTTTTTCTTTTCTTTTTTAATATTAGTACGTTGAATGAGTCAGTGACGTACTTATTATTTTATTTAGTGTTAATCTATTTTAAATTTACGGTTACAAATTTAAATTCAAAAACTAATATTTAATTTTCATATTATTTGAAAGTGTTACAATTGCTTGGTCTCCTCCACTGATATGTGTACTAAAAAATGAGTTAAATACTTTTTCAATATTTTTTTAATAATCACTTGGCTTTGGAGTTTGAGCCGACGTAGGGATATGTTACGGTGTGTGCAGGAGCATGGTGTGATCGTGGTCCCCTTTCTTTTTCGTTGACTTGCCAGAATTGATATTTGACTGATGTGATTGAATTTTTTTCTTTTTTTTCTTTTGTCATAAAAAAAAAAGAAATTAGTTCAATCTGTATGGTTTTCGATTTTCTTTTTTGAAAAGGAAAACAAATTTTTTTTCTTCCAAAATTTGAGTAGCAAATCAAAAGAATTTATAAAAATGTTCATAATTATAAGACTACAAAATTAAATTGAAACTTGTTGTAGATAATATTTCTTTGGAATTTGATGCTTCAGTGATCATTCACTTGATTAATGGAGTTTTTCAAGATATCACAAAACTTCAATGTATTGTTGACGATATTTTAGAGTTGGTCCCGTTGTTTGTTCTTTAAAAAACTAAAGAGTCAATAACATTAGTCGAGAGCTAAAAGAGCACAATCCTCGATTAAAGTCGACAGAACAGAAGGAGGAGATTCTCTTTCCAAAAAGAGTTCACACTAACAAGGCCAATAGGAGGCTCAAAACAAAAACTAATATCGTCCTGTCATAGGTTGGCAAGGGAATCAACAACAACATTACAAATCTAAGAATACGAGTAAAATTCTTATATCATAATTTAAAAAATATATTCCATACATATAAAAATATGAAATATTTAATTTAATGAAGCCTATCACTTGTACTTAATTAAAATGTATCAATTTTGTATTTAACAATTTAATGTAATTGAATACGATTTTGTTATATTTAATTTTTTTAAAATTTTTTTGTAGCTTTTCTTTTGCCTTTTTTGTTACTAAACGTCCCCAAATTAAATTGTTACCATCTGGATTTAAAATTCTCTTTTTCTATAAATAAAAAAAAAAAAGAAAAGAAAAAAAGAAACATGTTTCTTTATATTAAAAAAATAATAATGCTTCTTAATCTTTTATCTCTTAAAAGGGGCTAAAAATGAATCTTTTGATGCAAATTTAATTTAAATATATTAAGTTCTAGTCACTATGCACTTTGGGAACTATTTTATTTATAGAAACAATGATTCTGTTTTTATTTTTTTAACCATAATTTGTTAAATTATGGCCCTACCCAATATTTTAGGAGGTTGGTTTCTCAAAAATGAAAAAACCTTACAAAATATTATCTAGTAATACTTAGTATTTGACCCTTTTAGAAACAAATATTTTTATTTTTTTGTATTTGTTTTTTCAATTTAGCATTTCTTTCTCTACCATTAGATAAGTATTGCTCAATATTTCTACAAGATATTTTTGGGGGACCCATCATGAAAATAATTTTAGGCCCAATCTAGGATATCTAAAAAACCCATAAAAATTTATTCTGTGATGTTGATTTGTGAGCTTGGACATCAAAGAAAAATAAAATAAATAAAAACTTTTTTAAACAATATCATTATTTGTTCCATTGGCATTCTAATATCTTGAAAAATCTAAAATCTTGATGCTTTGTGTCTCTATGGGTGGTTTTTTATTTAGAAATTGGAACATTTCCCATAGTTTTTCCTTGTTCTTATTTCTGTCTCTTCTGTTTGTTTTTTTTTCTTCTTCATATTAATATTATAGAGAAAGAAATCTATTTTAGATTTATGTTAAAAACTTTAAAGACAATTGGAAAAAGAAAAAGTTCTCCTTGGTCTAAGTGCAAAAGCAAATTGCTTTTTCTCTCATTGCTTTAACATTCTTTATAATTCTCTTCTCAAATTTGATTATTCCACACTTTTTCTAGTTTCAGAATCTGGTTTGTTTGAAGATTGTTTTCCAGTTTTCATTCGATTGATTGTAGGCGATCTCTCTTCCACAAATGGATTCGATAAAACCATCCGTTGTATCGTCGAAAAAGAGCAAACTTGCTCGTACTTTCGCGAAAGTTCTTCACATTCGAATGCTTAACGGTGTCACCCCGATCGATGGAATATCGATAGGCAATTGGACCGTGGTTAAGAATGTCGATAGCCAATCGGATTTGTTTGATGCCAGTGATGAAGATCAGCACGAGCAAGCAACAATGGAGGCTTTTCTTGCAAAATTATTTGCAAACATTACAGCTCTGAAAGCTTCTTATGCTCAATTACAATGTGCACAATCTCCATATGATGTTGATGGGATCCAAGCTGCAGATCGAACTATCGTGTCGGAGTTAAGGAGCTTGTCAGAATTGAAACGATGTTTCGTTAAGAAACAGTTTGATGATCGTCTCCCCGAAACCGCAATGCTCTCGGCCGAGCTTCTTGAGCAAAAGAGTGTTGTGAAAGTGTATGCAATTTCGGTAAAGAAGTTGAACTCTCAAGTGAGACTCAAGGACTCTGAGATCATCTTTCTTAAGGAGAAGTTGGAGGAAGCCAAGAGCAACAATAAGGTTCTAGAGAAGAGGATGAATCAAAGTGGACCGCTGTTTATGGTCGAAAACCTTCAGCTTTCAGCTATAAACTCGAATCACTTTGCTCGAGTTCTTCGACATACAGTTAAAACCGTTAGAAGTTTTGTCCAGTTGTTGATTGATGAGATTAAATCTGTTTGTTGGGATTTTGGTAAAGCCGCCTCAGCAATCGAACCAGACATAAATTACTTCAAAGACGAACATAAATGTTTTGCATTCGAGGCATTTGTATGTCGAGTAATGTTCGAGGGCTTCCATTTCCCGAACTTTGCTCTTCCGAACGAGTCTCTACCCGACAAGAAACAGCAGAAGAAGCTATATTTCAAGAGGTTTGTGGAAGCGAAATCATTAAAATCAAAAGATATCCTCAGCCAGATGCCGAATTCGACATTCGCCAAGTTCTGTCGTGTCAAGTATCAGCAGCTGATCCACCCGAAAATGGAGTCGTCGCTGTTCGGGAACTTGAGGCAAAGAAGCTTGGTGAATTCAGGTGAAATTCCAGATACTGCATTCTTTGCCACATTTGGAAACATGGCTAGATGGGTGTGGCTTCTCCATTGCTTAGCATTCTCGCTCGACCCCAAGGCGTCGATCTTTAAAGTAAACAAGGGATGTCGATTCTCCGAGGTCTACATGAAAGCTGTAACCGAAGAAGCGTTCTTGTTTTCGACAGAACCCGAGATTCGAGTGGCATTCACCGTCATACCTGGTTTCAACATTGGTAAAGCTGTAATACAATCTCAGGTTTATCTATCTCAATAGCAACATCAACATGTAAAACAGAAGAAACAGAGGTGAGGTAAGGTAAGTAGTCTCTCAGTAAAAAAAAAACTAACTATCATAGATTAGTTTAATAGAACAGTTAGAATTACAATGTCTGGTAAAAAAAAATTGAAATTCAAATATAGCAGAATCTGTTGTGTTTTGTTTGGTGGGAAAAGGAAACAAATTGGCCTGCATTTTCTGCTAAGAAATTTAATGTGTTTTTATTTCTTGGGGGAAGTTTTGTTTTGTCCATTTTTTTTTTTTTTTAAATTTTAATTTTTGAAGATGTTTTGAACAAAAAGGAAAGCGGGTGGAGTGGAGTGTTTGGAAACGGGACAGCTTTAATCCCTCAAAATGTTTTGTTGTTTTGCTCAATAGCTACAAATATTTTGCCCTCTATTTTGATAAAATATTAGGACAGTTTTGAGGTATTTGTCCAGCTGTTTTGCATCTTCTTACCAGACAGGTCTTTTTTCCTTTTTCTTGAACTTTGTGTACATGTGTAAATATCTATGTAATTTGTATGCTGGGGAGATAAACTTTAGGCTTTGTTTCTTTTGAAATGAGAGGAGATGAGAAGAGTTGTTGGCCTCTAACATCTTGTTTGGTCCAAAGTGTTCATCATCTCATCTTCTTTTTTTTTTTTTTTTTTTTTTTACATTTTTTTTCATCTTTTTAGTTGTTTATTTTTATTTTTTAATTTTAGGTTTGATATATTTGTGGTTATAATAATATTATTACTAGTTAAATATATTAATATACCGGTATATAATTATAATAATTATATTATTATTATATCAAATGTTTATTTAATAATTTTTATTTGTAAAAAATTAAATACTTTCTATTCTTTTGTTTAATCATTTTTAATAATAAAAAAATTTATAAAATTTCAATAGTTTAGAAATAACCGTATTTATAAATTTATAATTAAAAAATTATTAATATAAAATAATGTATTTTTTGAATATTAACCATATATACATCAATTTATTATTAAAATAATAATTAAATTTAACTAATTTATATACATTGAATTTTTATTTCTAATTTACGATAAGTTCAAAAATATGAACTTATTTCAATAAATTTAAAATTGTTGATTTTATTTTGTTTGTTATAAAAATGAGGTTCGAATTTGTTACTCTTGTAGTAAGCTAGAATTAAAATAATAGTAGAAGTGAATCTATATTTTTTTTATTTTTAGGTCGAATTTGTTACTCTTGTACTAAGCTAGAATTAAAATAATAGTAGAAGTGGATCTATATTTTTTTATTTTTACGAAGAGGGTAAATTAATTTAAATAATTTTGAAAGTTTTGTTTGTATATACAAAAAAAAAAAAACAACTATGAATTCTAAGACTTGTATAAGTTAATATAGGGATTGAAATTTATTTTACATTAAAAAAAAAAATTCAAAATATTATTAAATTCAATCAAATGAACTTTTGAAACGAGAAATTGATGTTTGACTCTCATATTATTTGAGAACAATTGGTCATCCTATACTAAAAAAATTAGTTTCTTTATTGATAAAATTAAAAAGAAAAATTACTATCAAGATTTTATAATGACAAGTTTAACTAAATGATTTTATTTTTATTGTTTAATTCATTCTTTTTAATAAATAGAATTTTCGTATTTTAATTTTTTTTAATTATTTAAATAAAAGTTTACAAATATTTTAGATTGGTAAAACTTCATTTTTGTTATATGAAGTTTTTGCTCATTATTATTTTTTAATTCAAGAATATTTAGGTGTGAAAGATTCAAAACTTTGACCTCATGATTATTAGGCCGTGCATAATATCATTGAAACTTCGTTAAAATGGTATGATATTGATTTTATATTTACTTACCATCTATTTATGATAGTGGTTATATTTCCATACTTAGATAAAGATTTGAAAATAAGTACATTATTAAAAAAAAAAATAATAATTAACATCTCATCTCCTCTCCCTCCACCCCAAATAAGATTTTTTCGTCATCTCATCTCATCTCCCTCCACCTCAAACAAAGTTCTTCTCCTCTCAACATCTCCTCTCATCTCATCTCACCTGCAGCCAAACACCCCCTTAGAATAATACTTACCTAAGGGTGGGTAAGTATACCCATCATAAAATTACATGTTTTTACTTTTTCAAAAAAATTTAACTTTGATTGATGGAGAGAGAAATGTTAAAGTGGAGAGAGAATTGTAAAAAAGTACTTACCCACCCTTAAATAAGTATTGCTTTAAATTTAATGCTTGCATTTCCCTTTATCTTTTTCTTCTTCAATCAGTTTGGTGCATTACCTTTTGTAATTGGTTAGAAATTAGAAGGTCTAAAAAAAATGGATGGAAGATAATGGTCGAAAAACCATTCTTGAGTGGCCTAGTGGTTAAGAAATGTCTTGGGATATTTATGATGATAGGTTTTGATCACCTATCTAGGAATTATTTTTTTATGGGTTTCCTTAACATCCAAATATTGTAGGTATATCTCGTGACATTAGTCGAGGTGCACAAAAACCGACCAGGACAGTCACGCATAAAAAAAAGGATAAGGTTGGATATTTATATTTGATATGTCTAGTTAGTTGTATTTTTTTTAGGGGATTTTGCATGTATAACAAAAAATGGTAAAATATTTTCATCTATAGCACAAAATCAAAACTAATTCA